>JAECUM010004024.1:0-155609 GCA_016617855.1 Megalonaias nervosa | reverse complement strand
CAATTTATCTTCTTGACTCATCATCAAACATTTATCGTGTTGAATTTGACTGGGATGACCGTTTTGACATCCATAGCAACCTCTCTTAATCAATTCCGTAATTTTATCCGCCAGGTGTTTAGCAAAACAGGACACTAAATGTTGTTCTTGTTCTGGCCATCTGGACTTGACTACTACCTTGTCCTTTTTGCCTTGGTCTTGGGGTTCTGTTTTCACGCTATCCTCCCATTCCATTTCCAAAGATTCTCCACCGTTCAGTGAGGGATAGGAGTCTTCCATTATTTCTAATAGTCTAGAATGACTTCTCTCAAACTGTTGATTTCGATGGTATTGTCGAATTCGGCATACAAGATGACGTTGACCGTCTCGGTGAGAGCTTCTGCAAACTGAAGTTCCACACGCAGTTGACCAGATTTCATAGGGTGGAAATGTCCATCGTCGCTGCCTTGGTCTGGAGTGAAATCAAAGGCCCACAAAGTGTAACCTCCTACATAATCTTCGTACGAAATACCGTGACTGGTGTTGGTTCCTAGTTGTCCGGTAGCTTCGTACAGGGACAAGTACGATCTCCAGTAATTTTTCTGGGCAAAGTTAGGTTCGAAGGGTCTGATACACAAGGTCTTGCCATCGCGACTGACTTCGATCTTGGACACTTTGTAGTGCTTAAACTGGAAAGGATTTTGATCGTGGGCTCCGTTGAGGGCTGCATTACTGATGATGCCAACGATTAAACGTTTGGGTAACTGTCCTTGCAACAGATGATCTTCGATCGGAATCCAGAAGCAATGGTGAACGTTTTCACTTCTAGATGTCGTATCGGATACTTGGCGGTCGATCTGCTCAATGTATGACTGATGTTGTTTCCCACTTTAGGTAACACTTCTACGCGGCGCACGTAAAGTCTGGCTTCTTGGATGATGGTTTTGTACTCATTGGTGTGAGTCATCAAATGGAAAGCGACACTGCTGAAATTGAGTCCCAGGCAAATATCCACTCCGTTGAGCAAATACTTGTCTTGCAACCACATGTCCAAATGCAAACGATCCATCAGTTCCAAACTACGACCTTGCAGGATTTTTTTCCGACGGTCGTTAAAGCCCATATTGTGAGGATCGTCATCGGCTGTCAGGGCTGTGTCGTTAAACTTGTTCTCACCTGCGGTGTCAGGTTTCCAAACTACGCAAGCATCTAGATGAGTGTTCTTGGCCTCTTTTCCGTACGTCAAGAGATCTTCCAGGTACGCTCGGTTAGGGTAAGTATCCATGCTACTGCTGACCAGTTTGTTATTCAAGTACAAATCCACTTCGCTGAACAAGGAATGCATGAAATTGTTGACGGGAGCTACTCTAGCATCGTCTCCCGGATTGGTGTTGTCGGTTTTGATCACTTTGAGTTTCAGATAAAAGTAACTGCTATTCAGATCGATGTAATCTTCGGGTTGTCCTTTAATTTCAAACTCGATGGGAGCTGAATCCGTCAAAGAGGAGACGAGATGAAATTCGACCCATTGGGATTCTTGCATTGTCATCATGGTGGGTGGCATGGCGAATAGATCCAGTTCCGACTTGGAACAAGCGCAAGACTCTCGGTGCATCATTTTCTCTGATTTAATAATCGAAAACGTCTAACTCTCGGACGGTTTTTCTTTTCTTAGTCTTTCTAGCTCTAAGTGTGTGAAGTCCTCTGAAGGGGTGTCTTCGTCGTCTTTTTCTGCCTTGTCCTTGCTGTGGCGTCAGGGAAGCAGGAATCTTTGACTTGGCATTGCCAGGGCATTTATAGGAGTTTCTCGCCAGCCCAAAATGTCTTTACCCGTTTGAAGCAAGACATTTTTACCTGCTCTCAAGAAAGCTTCTTTGGGATTTTGTTTGTCAATGATGACATTTTGTAGAAATTCTTTACCTTGCGTCAACGCGGCATCCTTCAAGGCGTGCAATCCCCGTGTCACCATCGGTTTCAAAATGGGAGCCACTGTACGAAAGGCTGATTTGAGCATATCACCAAAACTATGTCCTCGCTGTCGAGCGACTCCTTGGTACACAGGATACATGACTGACAAAAGGTTAGAGTAATCGTTTTCGAAAATGGAGTTTCACTGTGACTTTCCATTTGGTGAATGGAATATTTTGTCCCAGATCTCCTTTTATAGCAATGTTGACAGTGTCGAAATACGACTTACTGACGGGCAAATAGTGAGGATGTACAAATTCGCGGTGAACATGATAGGTGTTTCCACCTTCCTCGTCAGCAGCCGTGGCAGAATCCACTTTGAAAGGAATGACACGCAGTAACGGTATGGAGGTGTATCCCACCAAGTTGTACTCCGCCACATAGGAGTACACAAAAATCAAATTCAGTCCTTGGTTCATTTCTACAGGGAATCTAAAATATTTCGCAAAATCCGAGTTACTGGTCACGGCTGGTATTTCGTTCGCAATCTTGATGAACTTGGGGTCTCCACCCAAAATGTCATACAATTCAGGACAAAATGTAATGGCCAATACTTTGTCCTCTGAAAATTTCATCATTAAGCGACTAGATATTTTGTGGTAATCGATCGTGACACTTTTTCTGGTTTTCTCCAAGACTTTACGAAACATGGCATAGAACCTGTCAGCAATAGCGTTCACCAAATGTTGACCACTAAAATAATAGCCTGGGGGAATTTTCAACCGATAAGTGGTTCGTTTAGTTTTGGGGTCTTGTGATTTCATAGAGTCAGCTATACTGCTACGTTCATGCAAGTGTTGTTGCACTTGTTTGTCATAAACTTCTACCGTAAAAGTGTTTTGATTTTCAGCAATGTTTTTGATTTGTTTAGGGTGAATCATTTCTACTAAAGTCACTTCCCAATGGTCTTCGTGATCCAATTGGATGGCCTGAGGTAATTTGGCCGTGTAACAGCACAAAGTGTTATTGAGAAACACCTCCATGGAACTGTCACTGGGTAACGTTAAGTAAAATTGGTTGTTCATAATTCCAGAGTTCTACCGTTCGAGGAGTCGCTGAAAGTCAGAGGAGTGTCTAAAAGAGAATGGTTAGGGTGACTGTTGGAAGGGGGACTAACGTTGGACGCAGGACTCCCGTTGTTGTTGTTCCCGTTAGAAGAGGATCTCAGGGATGGATTGGGAAGAAGGTAACCGATGAAACTGCTAAGTAACATGGCCCACAATTGTTTGTCTCCTTGTTGCAAACTCAAATTGACAATGGCAGCACCGATGACACAATACACCACAAAGATTTGGCAGAAAAAGACGATTTGCATTTTAGGCACACGTTCTCCACACCACACCCACAAGGGTTGCTTTTGTAGATCTTGCAGAGAAGAACTAGGGGAAGGAGTGGTCACTGCGGTAGGTGAGGTTGTGTTGAAGGGCATGATGGTCAATTCTTTTTATAGTCGTTGAGTTGCGAAGCGTCGATCCAAGAGTCAAAACTGGGAGGATATCCTTTCCAATGTACTTTGACTTCTTTGACACGTTTTTTACCCACTTTACGAGTTCTTTGATCGAGAATGCTTTCGATCTCGTACACGTCGTCTTCTTTTTTGGTCACACGTTGTAACTCGGGCAAGGAAAACGTTCCTTTTAACACTTCCCCGTTCATGTCTTCCAATTTATAGACGGGAGGATGACGGCCACGCACACGTTCGGTGACACGAAACAATTCGGTGGTGCAGTTGGATAAGTAACCTTTGTCGAAAGTGCGTTTGGTTTTGCCAATGCGCACCCAATCTCCTGCTGCCAACACTCCACCTTTCTTGGGGACAGTCACTGTCGGGGACGTACCAAACAGGCGCTCGAAGACGGTCACTTCGTTGTCGGGAGTCACTTCTTGGGGGGCACGTCCGATGCTCCGATGGTAAGATTGGTTGTATGATTGGACGAGGTGTGGCAAGACATCGATGTACTTGAGAGTGTGTTGATGCGTAAAATATTTCCACATGCGTTCTTTCAAGGTGCATTGAAAACGTTCCACGATGCTGGCTTTTGTTTCGGGATTCTCGGTGGTGGAAAAATGTATGTCACGTTTCTTCAATTTTTTTTGGACAGTTTGGTTCAGAAATTCGGTGTCTTTGTCAGTTTGCCATCGAAGAGGCTGACGCCCGCATTGCTTCAACACCAGTTTGAGGGCTCGCACTAACTCACTGCTCGATTTGGAAGTCAATGGTACGACCCAAGCAAATTTGGAAAAGACGTCGATGACACAAAACAAATATTTGTAACCACGATTGTAGGTAACCAAATGAGAGACATCAGCTAAATCGGCTTGCCATTGATGATCGATGCCCTCCACTTGGGTGCGACTTCTGGAAAATTTTCGTCTAATGGGCTTGTGTAAAGTGTATGTGGCTTGTTCTTGTAACCAGCGTTGCACTTGAGGTAAACGAACACTTTTCAGTCGAGTTTTGGCAGCACGATACAATTTCTGAATTCCTCCGTAACCTGCAGGATGGGATGGATCGTAGTAAATGCTGGCTAACACCTTCTCCATTTTTAATAAGTAATCCACTCTTCGCTGATGCTACTCTGAATGGGACGAGGGGGTGGTTTAGAAACGACTTTACGTGTCCGATGTGCCACGGGAGTAGAAGTCGAAGGTAGTGGTGTTGGTGGTGGTGGTGGTAATGGAAAGACTTTGATCTTCTTTTCTTTTTTCACTTCTGCTTTCCCTTCTTTCTTTTTCACTTCTGTCGAAGGTGGCGCGGACATCATCTTTTTAACCCAAGCTTTAAGTTCTTCTCGGTGGGGTGTAGTGGAAGGGGTCAACATGGACGCTGAAATCTTACTAGGGATGGGAGCTGCTGACGGTGTTTGAAAGACTTCTTGCACTTCTTCTTCCTGAGGCAACCGTGGGGCTCCATCTGTCTTGACCTCTGGAGGTGGTAGTGGTGGTGTTGGTGAACGTTTCATCAAGGCCTTAAAATCTTTCAGAGTGGGTTGAGCTGTTTCGTCTAAAGCTTTCTGGTGAAAGAGTTGCAGTCGTTGCAACAATTGACCGTACCGTTGAGATTTTTCCGTTTCTGACAAATTGATGCGATCCATCAATGATTGTAATTCGTGATGTAACTGGGACATCTCGGTCAAATGAGGATTAGAAGGTAAATGAGAGGTTCGTTGTTCTTGCCAACGATGGTATTCCATCCATCGTTTGTAAGGGACTAAAGCCAGTTTTCGTCCTTCCATCGGATTTCAAGGATCGCATCTGAGATCTTTTGACTCCAAAGATCCCTTTTATCATCTTGGAACATTTTATCTTCATCCTCCCAGGATGTTTCCCATCGTTCCGAATAATCCTTTCAGCAAGGGTCCTCCTATTGTTCCCATTACTCCTTTCAGCAACATGGGCAAAAAGGGCAAAATTCCTCCGCGTTGCACCAATATCTTTTTCTTTTGACCAATGGGTATTTTCTTTTGGACCATTTGGCGAAGAACGTGTCGATGTTTGGCTAAGCATTCTTTCTGGTGTTTAGACAAAGGTATTGTGCCTTTCAAGACATTCAGACAACATTTGCACACGCTATCGATGACGTCTTTGGAGGCAGTTTGAATGAGTTTTTTTCGCATGGGTGGAGGAGCTTTGGACAGGACGGACAACATATCCCAATGTTTGGCTAAACGAGGTGGCAGTCCTTTCCTTTTCTTTCCTTTGGGGGTAGAAGAGGAATGTCTTTTTTGGGGTGACATCTTTCTCGGTTGGTTCGTTGGTTCCGTGGCACACAGCAAATAATACACTAACGTCGATGACTTGTCACACGGTCTTTTATCCTTTTTTGGGGACTATCGCTTCGTCGTGAAGGTGACGATGTGTTTTCCAAAATCGCCAAAGAATCCTCCTCTTTGCTGGCTCCTCTTTTTCTTTGGACGAGTGTGTCTTTTCTGGAGGTGACGTCGATGTTTGACTAAGTGTTTTTTTTGGATGAAGTGACTGTCTTTTTCTTTTTCCTTTTCCTTTGTGGACCGAAGAAGGAACACGATGGTAACGGTGTGCACTTCTTGGAGGGGACATCTTTGGGCGTTCTGCAGCACAACAACACTAAACCTATCGTTTGCCTCAGGTCTCTTTTATACTGGAGTGCGTTGCCACTGATTGTCTTTACGTCGTATCAACTTGATGACAGGCATCACACGTCGTGGAGGAGTTCGCAACGGACTAAATCGGGACAGTTCTTGCTTCGACAAATCTGTTCTCTCTTGGACTTTGATTTTGGGGGCAGGTACTTTGTGAGCAGCGGCCACTGCCGCTAAAGAGGAAGAGGGTGTCACCGCTGGAGGAGAAGATTTTGGAGACGCTCTCTTGTGGGTAGAAGCTGTTTTCTGTGGACTTTTCCTTTTCGGAGGTTGTGACCTGGTCTTGACACCGTTGCTCTTTTTCTTTTTCTTCTGGGTACGTTTGGGTGTGGCTTTTTTCTTGGGGACGACTTTGGGAGCATTAGGATCCCATTTTAAGAGGGAACGAATGATGACATCTCCTAGAGAACCGCTTCCTCCAGGTTTCAAAATGATTTGCTTTTTGGTTTGAGTGTCAGTGCGAGGATCGGCTAGCTGCGTCAAGGCGACTTTGTGTCTCTCAAGAAAACGTTTGGTTTGATGTGGAATCTGAATGATGCCTTGCAGTAATTGACGTGCTGTCACCGTAAACCATCGTAAGACTTCTTTGAGACTAGCTTCTAAGACACGAGCACGTATTTATGGATTTTTTTCGCGACTGATACCGTACAAGGCACGAATCAATTTGATGGGAAGATGAGACTGAAGGGACATCATGTTGACGCTGTGTGAGACAGACCCCAAGTGACCAAGGTTTTTATAGATTTTTTTTTTTGGTGATTGTGGTTGTGGTTAAGTCGACGAAGGGGACGTGTACACGACAGGCCCTCCGTCTTGGCCCCAGTGGTGAAACAGATGGGTACGAAATCGCACATAATCGGGAGTGGTGGGTTTTAAATCCACGAGTAAATAGTCGTGTGGGGTTTGAGTGGCATCGTCGTACGCATGAGTCAGCCAAGGCGTTCCTAACTGTTTGGCTAAGACTTGCACTTGCGATTTATCTCTAGGGCTTTTAAACAACACCACGTAATGAGCATTGAGACTGATGGTACGATGGGCTTTACTTTATTGAAACAAATTTTGGGTGATGTAAATGACACTGGCATTACGATGATGCCCTTTGCGCGTAAACCACAGTTTAATTTCTTCTTCGTCTTCTCCTAACATGTCGTCAAAAATAACCAAATGAGTTTGACTAGGGTCAGAAACGATCCCGTCGTCTTTGCCAGGAATGCCTTCTACAAAGACGATGGAATCGCCTTGACTTTCTCGCAGAAGGCTGTACGCCGATTGCCACTCTTTGTAACACTACACGATTCGTTGAGGTGGACGATCGATCAAATGATGCTTATGTTCGATCAAACGTTTGACAAATTCTGTTTTGCCTGAACCGCTAGGTCCGGCAATGAGCATGTTAAACGGATGGCGAAGATACAAGGCCTCCCAACTAGTCCGATCAACGTGTTTATCAATGACTTTGACAGTGGAGGAAGAGGGAGCAGAGACAGTAGAGGTAGTCTTAGTAGTAGTGAAAGGAATGTCACTTTTGACACGAAGAGAGACAAGACTAGAGTTTTTTACTTTTTTTCAGGACACGTTTATTGTCATCTTTAAAAGTGAACAACACGAAAGACAAAAATACATAAAAGCCAAATGGCTAAGTACATGAATAAAAGACACATCAAAACGATCATAGTGGAATATAAACAAGTCTCTGTACAACATTTGTGGTGATCAAGAGGTGGAATTGTAGGGACATTGTGTAATGTTCTTAGAGTCTCTACACTTCTTGGCACAGTCACACAAGAGTCCTCCCCGAATGGCCTTTCGGAGATGTCGATAACGGTTCTGTCCTGAAGAGAGTGGTTTTCCTCGGTCACGACTTTTTCTTCTTCTTCTTCTGGCACTGTCACTAACACTCGTTTAAAAGTTACTTTTTTCACTGAACGTTTTAATTTTTTAGGATGACAGATCTTTTGCATAGTGTCCCACTTCTTTTGTCCAAGCCTCAAAGCCCCAACTTTTCCAGTCACGAACATCTTTCCAGTGAGGGTGTAAGTCACAAGCTACACACACGTCGTCGTACACATCTTCAGTGCCTAAAAGTTGACGAATCTTGTTTTCCCGTAGAGGATGAGAAGTATCAAGATGAAAGCGCAAAGCTTTGAGCAGAATGAGTCTCTCGTGTACATTTAAAGGGACCACTTTTGAACTTTTTGGAGTGGTATGGACTGTTTGTAAAGAGTCCACAAGGATTCGGCTGGTAAACGAAATCCCAGAAAGCAAGTCACTAAGACACACATTACACGTCGACCCCAATTCAATGGACACAGTTCTCGTAATAGGTGTTGGTAATCCTCCACCGTTTGAATAGTGTCATTGATTTCCTTCCACGGAATCTGTTGTATCACGAATGATAAAGGTCGTGGCATGGTAGTCCGTTTTTATACCCTCTTTTGGTGTAAGGTAATAAGTGTACTTTTTGAACAGCCTCAATTTTTTTTAGTACTGTACCAAAAAAGTTTAGTCACTAACTCACACGCCACACGTCACACAGACGTTTCCTCTTAAACTAGAAAGAATTGTTCTTGTAAAGATTTGTTGTAATCCTCTAACTCGTCCGTTGGAATTCGGTGTATTAGGATCACCTTGTAAGTTGAATGAGTGGCATCCAAAAATTTATGAATTTCACGCTATTCATCAATGTCTGACCACTGCATTCGCATTCGTTGGTGTGGATAGTAGATATGGGTGTGTTTTATGCATTCGCATTCGTTGGTAAGGATAGTAGATATGGTGTGTTTTGTATGCGTTCTCGCTCGTTGGTGTGGATAGTAGATATGGTCTGTGCTTTTCTTCTCTTCCCGTCTATGTGGATAGTAGGTATGTGTCTGTTTTATGCATTCGCATTCGTTGGTGTGGATAGTATATGGGTGTGTTTTATGCATTCGCATTCGTTGGTGTGGATAGTAGATATGGTCGGTGTTTTTCATCTCTTCCCGTCTGTGTGAATAGTAGGTATGGGTCTGTTTTATGCATTCGCGTACATTAGTGTGGATAGTATAGTGTGCTTTATGCATTCGCATTCGTTGGTGTGGATAGTAGATATGGTGTATGTTTTGTATGCGTTCGCGTACGTTGGTGTGGGTAGTAGATATGGTGTGTGTTTTGTATGCGTTCGCGTACGTTGGTATGGATAGTAGATATGGTCTGTGCTTTTCTTCTCTTCCCGTCTGTGTGGATAGTAGGTATGGGTCTGTTTTATGCATTCGCATTCGTTGGTGTGGATAGTCTATGTGTGTGTTTTATGCATTCGCACTCGTTGGTGTGGATAGCAGATATGGTGTGTGTTTTGTATGCGTTCGCGTACGTTGGTGTGGGTAGTAGATATGGTGTGTGTTTTGTATGCGTTCGCGTACGTTGGTATGGATAGTAGATATGGCCTGTGCTTTTCTTCTCTTCCCGTCTGTGTGGATAGTAGGTATGGGTCTGTTTTATGCATTCGCATTCGTTGGTGTGGATAGTCTATGTGTGTGTTTTATGCATTCGCACTCGTTGGTGTGGATAGCAGATATGGTGTGTGTTTTGTATGCGTTCGCGTACATTGGTGTGGATAGTAGATATGGTCTGCGCTTTTCTTCTCTCCCCGTCTGTGTGGATAGTAAGTATGGGTATGTTTCATGCATTCTCATTCGTTGGTGTGGATAGTCTATGTGGTGTTTTATGCGTTCTCCTAACGTTTGTGTGAATAGTAGATATGGTGTGTGTTTTGTATGCGTTCGCGTACGTTGGTGTGGATAGTAGATATGGTGTGTGTTTTGTATGCGTTCGCGTGCGTTGGTGTCAATAGTAGATATGGTCTGTGCTTTTTTTCTCTTCCCGTCTGTGTGAATAGTAGGTATGGGACTGTTTTATGCATTCGCATTCGTTAGTGTGGATAGTATAGTGTGTTTTATGCATTCACATTCGTTGGTGTGGATAGTAGATATGGTGCGTGTTTTGTATGCGTTCGCGTAAGTTGGTGTGGATAGTAGATATGGTGTGTGTTTTGCATGCGTTCGCGTACGTTGGTGTGGATAGTAGATATGGTCTGTGCTTTTCTTCTCTTCCATTCTGTGTGGATAGTAGGTATGGGTCTGTTTTATGCATTCGCTTCCGTTAGTGTGGATAGTATAGTGTGTTTTATGCATTCGTAATCGTTGGTGTGGATAGTAGATATGGTGTGTGTTTTGTATGCGTTCGCGTACGTTGGTGTGGATAGTAGATATGGTATGTGCTTTTCTTCTCTTCCCGTCTGTGTGGATAGTAGGTATGTGTCTGTTTTATGCATTCGCATTCGTTGGTGTGGATAGTCTATGGGTGTGTTTTATGCATTCGTAATCGTTGGTGTGGATAGTAGATATGGGTATGTTTTATGCATTCGCATTCGTTGGTGTGAATAGTCTATGTGTCTGTTTTATGCGTGAATCAGAAATAAAAAAACTAAATATTATAATCTTGAATCAGAATAAAAATTAAAATAGTTCTGAATCAGAATCAGAAAAAATTATAATCTTGAATCAGAATCAGAATAAAATAAATATTATACTTATTCATCGGTGTGGATAGTCTATGTGTCTGTTTTATGCATTCGCAATCGTTGGTGTGAATAGTAAGTATGGTGTGTTTTATGCATTCGCATTCGTTGGTGTGGATAGTAGATATGGGTGTGTTTTATGCATTCGCGATCGTTGGTGTGGATAGGAGATATTGGGATTTTTTTCTTTCTCTCTTTCTTTTGTGTGTGTATTGGTCTTTGTCCCTATAAAACTCCCTTTATCCCTATCCAATTCATTTCACCTACCTACCTACAGTATCGCGTATTCAGGTCAGCCAGTTCAGTGACGTCACACAGTATCGAGTATTCAGGTCAGCCAGTTCAGTGACGTCACTGAAGCTTAAAAATTTTGAGGTTATAAATATAGACTTGGGTTTTCCCCAAGTTGTAGCTATAAATACATGCAAGGGTTTCTAAACAGAAATTGACCAAAAATTGTAGCTAAAAATAGACTCTACCTGTTCCATTCCTCTTGTCGCTATGCAGGCCCAATATTTTGTGTCGCTAGACAGGCCCAATATTTTTTTGTCGCTAGACAGGCCCAATATTTTTTGTCGCTAGACAGGCCCAATATATTTTGTCGCTAGACAGGCCCAATATTTCCCCATGTTAAATTTCCCTTGTCCGTAGGGTACAACCCCCCTAGTTTAACATAGAAGTCCCATTGTCGCTATAGTGGTCCACTATACTACTCAAATCACCAAACTCTCATCGTGGATTGCAAAGAAATTAAGAATAGTAATTACCATATATTTAAATAAACTTGGTATACATGTACTCTTTCAATGTACGGACATGAATATTGAAAGAGTGATCAACTGTTCTAAATGTATCCACAAGTTACTACTCTGAAGAGAACAATAACACGGAAAGTTCACGAGTAGCAATCTAAAGTGATCACACATTTCATCTTAAACAGCTTGTAGCTTAATTTAAAAAAATAATCTAAAATGAGAAGAATGTACATATTACAAAGAAAACATCAACATTGACAGTAACATTAACAGAATAAGAAATGCAGACAATAAAAATTACTAACCTCCTTCAAATCCATGCATCCGAATATCCAAAACAGTTGGAACTAAGTTGCCAAAGGATGAAAAGAAATCCTACAATCAGAACACTTCAGAAAATAATCTATTAGACTTACTATAATGTTTATCACAGAGTGATGAATCCATTGACAAAGTATATTAACATTTTTCCAAACTCATCAATTGGAAAGTTTCTTATTGCTGTTCCTATAATTGAAACAAAACAACATGAACAAAAATCAGGTAGCCTAATTATCCAAAAGAAAATAAAACAACTGTAGTCTTGGCTCCGGGTTGGCTAACTAACTAATGGGTAGACATGCATAAAAAGAACAACACAGAAATTGCCACTGGTGTCTTTATTGCAATTATAGATGAATATTATATAACATGATACATTATCTGATCTTTCCTAATTAAAACATTACTATTATATAAAATGATAAATTATCTGATATTGCAACAGGAAGAGACCAAGTCACAATCGGAACCAATTCGGCCTTTGCAGCTATAACATATCTGAGCACTCATCTAATTGACGTGTATTCCTACAGCCACTTCATAGGTTATTTCACAACCTGATGGAAAGGACCGAGCGATCTTCCGATTGAGTGGCAGGTATCACACAACAGGCAAACAGATATTTGACCTATGGCCAGAGCAACACGTTAACCGTCTTCTTTCTTTATTTTTTCTTTTCTTGAAGAGTATTTTGTGATTTTTCTTTCTTGACGTAAAAGAGAACTTACTGGATTAATTTTCTTATCTGATACAAAAAGGTTTTCCAAAAGTGAATGCCGAGCCTGGTTCTTCCACATGGCCTCAGGTCACAATTAATAGTTCCGGTTCAGTACCCACGAATGTAGTCCCAGTCTATTTTTAGATCATTTTTTCCTGTCTCCGTTTGGTGGTGATACAAGAGTTAGATTTAGGCATTCTTGGTAAGGATTTAAAGGCAACTGTTTATTCTTTAGAATATGAGCTTATGGTGTGGTTGTCTGTGTGTATTTCGGCGACAGTGCACAGTGAGTAATAAGGCCTTGGTGATGATCCGGAAGGGAAATCTGTTTTCCATTGCATGGTGTTTTGTTTACAATTCAGCCTCTCAAAGAAATGCAGGTCAACCCCTGACAAGAACTTCACCGTAAAGTCATCTTTGAAGGTATTTTAGATTAACATATGATTTGTATTGATTGTCACACAGTGGAAAGTTCAGTACTGAGAAACAAATGTAGAGAATATATAGTAAAATTAATTGTGTTCTATGGCCACATGTATGATAGACTGGTGTTCCTTAGCCTGGTTCCCTGCCCCATCCTTAAGTGAAAGGTAGCCCCTTCCCTTCCCTTCGTGAGAACAAGGCCTCAGAACCTGGCCTCAGCTAGAATATTCTCTGCATTTTCCGTCAAATCGACAAAAGAAACATTCGATATAATTGGTCGCCATTGAGAACTGTATTCTGAACTACTTTCGTACTCACACAACAATATGGCGCCGGAAGGAATCAAAGTCACAATCGGAACGTTGTCGGTCTTTGCAGTCCTAACATTTTGTGGTGTGTTAAGCCTGAGGCGAGTCACTAATTGATGTGTATTCCTGCAACTATTTCCCATGTTATTTCACGATATGACGGATATGTCATGGCAATGTTCGGATCCAACATGACCCCTATCAGTATCAGAACAATGCTCGACCATTTCCGTCACGACGTAAAATAACATGACGGAAGAGACTTATGATATTCCAACTGAATCGGTCCTTTTATATCGAAATACATCTTCGCTGGCCAAGGTTCCGATGCCATGTGATAACCCTATCTATACTTTGACATATCGAGCAGACATTTCTGTGCTTCGGGTCTGTGAATTTCATTGGATGCGGCGGCAATTCAGTTCCAATTTCCTGAATTGAGGTCAATCGGAACATCCTCTGCCTTTATCGTCAGGTCGAGAATTTTTATGAATTGACGGACTTGGATCTTTCCTAGCCGAGGTTCCTTATAACCTTGACTAGCGAAGATGACGGACATGGTGAACTGGTGAAGTGATCGAATCTGGAGTCAGACCATTAAGTAATTTGTCATATATTACCGAATGTATTTCTCACAGCGGAACTCAGACCAACATCCCAATGACACTGGCATACCTAGGGGTGACAGTGTCATTATAGTATATTAACGCACATTGTAGCTTACCGGGTGATACAATGGGGTCAGGATTCCATTTCTTGGTCAATGAAAACATAGTTCTTGACCATGTTTCATACTAACTTTACCTGTGCACTTCCACCACATTGCTTTCACAACCGCAACAAAAGGCATCTGAGAATAAAGAATGACTCTTTCCTCATCATTCTATGGTAAAAATCAGTCCCTGTCATGAATATTTCACTGTCAGAGGCACAGCCAAACAACATCTCTTAATTTAGATAGAAGTACGCACACCAAACTGAAATTTTTTTTTATTGTGGTTTGACCCATGTCAAGGTGTGCCCGACAATATCGGATTCTCTCTCCAACTTGTATGCTATTCTGCACCATCGCCGCTTCTGAAAAACACCGGAACTTGCCAAGTTTGCTTTTATGTAATATAATAGTAGAACGGTGTAAACGGCTGTCTAGTCCTATTAAAACAGCGATATACATTATTACGAATCTATGTTCCTAAACTAAGTAACAGAAAAAAGTGTCATTTTGTAAACATCATGTCACAGAGTTATCTTTTGTCGATTATTGTTGAATAAACTTCAGGATAATATTTAAAAACATGTTTACATGGTTCTTAGTTCAAGCCATCGGTTTTCCCGTTGAAAAAAAAAGCTTTGGTCTACCTGATCTCTGCCTGGTTATTTACTAAACTTTAAGTAAACAGACCTGACCTTGCTTACAGATTTGATGGAAAAGAAACCTTCATCCTGGACCTCTTATTGTGTCTTACGTTCTTATAATACGTTCTGTTGTGATCAACAGAATTATTTATTCCGATTTTAACATCTGTCTAGTGAAATCAATTTTTCAGTTGTGGTCAGTTATAATTTGAGAGGATTTATTTATTTAAATCATTCACTGGGATTACAAAGTGCTAATTGACTTTTGGACTAAATCGCTATTTGGAATCTAATGTGAATTAATTCAAAGACATTCTGGATTATATCATTGCGAAGCATCAAGATTGTTGCCACATCATCACATTTATGACTATTGGCACATCAGCACATTCAAGATTACAATTCGTTTGGAACACCACTGGAATTCATTCAGAACACTATACTTTTGGACTTGGAACTTTAAGGACTATTTGGGATTTAATTTACAATACTGTAAGTTCCTTTTATATTTTCACTTTGTATTCATGGGAAATACATTATTTGCTGAAACTTACTAAACTTTTTGGTTTCTCTTTTCTTCTGTTACTTTGAGTCGTACCACTAGTCACTGTAAAGCTTTGGAATAGCTAATAACTGTATATGCTCGCGAAAATTTCATTTAATGTTTGAGCAATGGTGGCGCTCTACAGTTTCGTATTTTGCATTAAAGAAAAAGAATTTCCCCGGCTTTTCTCATTGGTTATACTGGCTATTTAAATAAGACTTTGTATATCTTAGGTATAGTTCAAAGAACCTTTAATTCCATTTATTTTGGTGTATGACTGATGGGTGTAATATGGGTTATAGAGTATACAGCTTGGCCTTACTCCAGATGTGCATCCTTCATAAAAGTGCTAGCTCCACTTGGTCATTTTCACTTCCTGAACTTCAGAGGTAAATTGTATAAAAAAAGAGCCGATAACTTTTTTAACATTTTATATATCTGGTAATTCACTCATTGCACTTTCAGAAGCTGGTATTGTCTAGTCTGGCAAAATTCATTTTCCTTATTTTAATAGCTGCTACGGATAGTGTACTTTAGACTAATTCAGGCTGATTTTTGGAGCACAAGGGAGTAGTCATTTTACTTAGCAGTGTGCTTAGATCATGTACATTTTCTATAAGTACAATATCCAGAGAAATGTCAGTCACATTACATCAAAGTAGCATAGATGTATGCCAACATTCTCTCCACTGTGCATGTTTCGAATGCAAATAACTTCACCTTACGTCACTCTCTCAAAAGTACATAATAACTGGTGAGCGCCCCCAATAAGGAAAGTATATATAAAATGGTTGTTCCAAATTCACCCGGGGGGGTCTGACTTTACAGTGATTAACTTCCATCCTGTTTTTTTATTTTTTATTTTTTTTTTACATTAAGCGTCCTACGTCGATACCGATGCCGAAGAAGTGACAAAACAAATGAAAAATATGACGGCAACATTTCTATTTCAGAGAGTGGAAAGACAATCCACTGTTGTATACACACAGAATGTTGAAGATTTTGATGCGACGTGTCGGCCATATGTTTACTATTTGTAAAAGAATGTCTGCTCGACCTCGCACCTATTAGTTCATGATAAAAGGAAATAGTAGCAAAGTGGGAGCGAGACTGGGCACCCCTGAGCCCGGTGAA
Organism: Megalonaias nervosa; assembly: GCA_016617855.1. NCBI lineage: Eukaryota > Metazoa > Mollusca > Bivalvia > Unionida > Unionidae > Megalonaias > Megalonaias nervosa. The sequence continues at coordinate 139,427 of JAECUM010004024.1, read as the reverse complement.
AACTGTGGAAGATAATTAATTGCTTGGAGATGAGGCTTCCAGCATAACTACTAGGTGTATTCCAAACGTTGACTCCTTGGAGACCTAAGTCTCTCTCTCTCTCTCTTCTTCTTCTTCTTCTTCTTCTTCTTCTTCTATAAAGAATGCCATCCTCACGAAGCCGATTCAGCTGGGAGTTTCATTTAGAAAATGTCGTAGTACTGACGTCATTCTGGAAGATGCATTCGTGCCTTTTGTGACTTTTTGTCAGTTCCAGCCACGCTTGGGTTTTGAATTCACGAAACAAAGCAAACTATTGATGCTTACCGTGCCAAGTGTAGTTCTTGATCTTCAGCTGAGGTTCTGTACGTCATACTGAATAAGAGAGCTGGCTCTTGACGAGAGTGTCGTTCTCTGAAACGCATTCAAAAGGTAGACGAAAGCACGTATAACCAGAAACATCTTCGCTAGCCAATGTCCCATACGATAACTCTATCTATACCTTGGCACAGGTTGTCGACCCGAGCCTGATGTTGAAAAAAACAATAATCTGAGGAAAAAATCATAACCGAGTGACAAAACTACCTCAGATTATCCTCATGACCCGTTCTAACATAGGACCCTGTCTATCATACTATACAAAAGACAAGGTAAATAACTTTCAAAAACTTCCTTCCAAGCTTGACCATCGATTTTCTTCTGCTATTTCTGTCTCTTGTTTTAATCCTGAGATATTTTTCAAGCGGGATATGGAGTTATGAAGCCATTGCATTTTCTTATGCCATGGTTCACGTGATTAAAAAAATAAAAATATGTTTGAAACCTTTAAAGGCGTTAATTATATGCAAAAGACAGAAAGGTTCTCTGGATACGACGTGAAATTAAAGTGAAAATAAATTTTAACGCGATTTCTCTTACCACATATAAAATATTTATAAATGACATCTTTTCCACCATCTCTTTCTCTATATCATCATCGCCACCACCACTAGCTCTAACGACATCTTAAATTTCGACCTCCTTCCCAAACAGAGAAACATAAAAAAAAAATATAAAAAAAAAAAAAAATAACGCAATAATTGCAGGATAAATGAGAAAGACCATCTTCTACTTTCCTCACATTGTTTTATCGTTGGTGTTGCTGTACGTGCCCGATTGAATGTTCCACAACCTAGAGATTGGTAACGGGTTTTTGCTCAGTTCAGAACACATGATCTTAGTTTTGTTTTACAAAGACAGAGAGTCAAGCATAGATTAAATTTAAGCATCCGTATTTGTTGAGTTCATTCATTTTACAAACGATATTCTTGAATGTTTTATGGTTGCCCCGAATTAATTCTCGCAATTTATGTATTTTGCATTAAAACAGCTGTACTTCTGACCTCTCAATTCAATTAAATATTTATTATTGTTCAAGCATCTTTCTTGAAGAGGCCACACATTTCACAAACATTCTTGAACGGTTGATGATCCGATTTAGTTATGGCATTCTCAATCGTCTCATTAGAATTACCTATGTATACCTAAAATGGCATTTAAAGTGTTGGTACAGTATAAAGCAACTTGATATACCAATACTATTGGTATATCAAATTGTGATTCGCCCATGGCGCGATAATACGAATACATAAACATTCTTTAACTGTGGGTCTATAGATCAATGATATATTTCCACTCATTAATCATTAATGACGTATGAAAATAACGATAAAAAGTATTAATAGTCCCCGTTTTTTTAAATGGATTTAAAATGGTACAAAATTTCATCGCAATCTTTTCTTTTTTCCGTTCCCCTCTCTCATGCATAAGAGGCAAAATACGTAGAACTATGCAATGAGGAAGAAAAACATTTTGGGTTGGAAGAAAACCTTAAAACTGAACTTGCCCCAAGTAGCCTACAGGAATATGGATCATGCTAAGGGTATGTTTATACTATCTTTGGGATCCATCCACATTGTTCATAATATTAATGATACATAGTTGCAGTAGTCTGTCAACACTATAAGTTAAAATTGTCGGTTACGAGGCACACATAATGTAACGTATTTAATGTTTTATTGTTGTTGTTGTTTCTTAAACCTGTTCTGAATATCGATTATTATTAATTAAATATGAAAATATCCAACCGGCCCCCCCCCCGCTCCCTCTCTGGACCATCGTAGCAAGATACGGGCGAAAATCCATGAAAATGTGAGCGTTGGAGATTTTCGCTTGTGTCATACGACGATGTCTGTGGACTTATGAATGATGGTAAAGTTAAGTCAAACCGTCCAACGGAGAGAGAGAGAGAGAGAGAGAGAGAGAGAGAGACAGAGACAGAGAGAGAGACAGAGACAGAGAGAGAGAGAAAGAATCTTATGCTCAGTAGTAATGTTAATTAAAGCAGAATAATAACTTACAGCAACTATAAATATATTAAAATGTTTTAATTACCTCTTGTTGGTTCGTCGTTTCGCTTAGTTTCTATTCCACGCTAATTTTCATACGCCAGTACGTAAATGCCTTAGCGTTTAGTGTGTACAAGAAGCTAACTGTTCGTAGTGCTCTACTTTCTTCTTTAAAAAAATCTTTCATGTTTATATCATAAGTGTGATTTATATTGATTTAATTAATGTGAATAAAAATAGCAACTTAAAATGAAAACAATCAACTTATAAATTTGCAAATGTGATTGTGAACAACAAGAAACGGTATTTTGTAGCGGACACGCTTGCAGGGATGTGAGGAGTTCACTAGGTCAAAACACAGTTTCCCGGTGCATATCTTAACTCCGTTCAAAGGGCAAATATGTGTATTTGTATGTGATATAAATAAAATACATGTATAGTATGTACGCTGTATCAGTGATATACCACTCCTATTAATGTTTCATTAAAAGGAAACTCTGCAAGCCTCGTTATGAAAAATTCATACATCTCGTGGTATATCATTGATACAGCGTACATACTATACATATATATTCTATATTTGTATCTTGCTAACTTTTGTCCACGATTATAGATTATATTTTAATATAATGGATTAGAGTTGTATTGCGACGTCAGTCTGGCGGGGATGTGTTGCCACTTAGATCAAGTTGGGATCTAATGAGACATCAGGTCCCTGGGTTGTTGTTGTTGTTGTTGTATATAACGTGGAAAAAGTAAACAATTATTCATCACTAATGATATTCCTGTTATTTTACTTTCAGTCTGCTGAAGTATTTAATGTTATTATATCCTTATTTTTAAATTATTTTATTGTAATTACTAAGTGCTTATAGGCTGTTTGGACTAAAAACACTATTTTGGGATTAATTCTAAATTCATTGAAAGACATTCTCGACTACGTCATTATGATACAGCACATTCAAGACCGGCAATTCATTCGGAACACTATTATTTTCGACTTGTGATAAAACTTTGAGGATTTTTTGGGATATATTTCACATTACTCTAAGTTACTGTTAAATTTGCAGAGAAATTAAAAATTGTCTATTGAAATTTAAATTGACTTTTCGGAATTTTCCAGTATTTGGTGGAAAGGCATATTTTTAAAAGCGCTTTAGGGTTTGATTAGAAAGTCTTTATCTGAATCTGATAGGAAATTAAAAGAATTGCAGTTAAAATACTAGACGGATATAAAATTAAGAAAGGTTCAGTTTCAGAGAGAAATGATGGAATTGCATTCAGAAAAAGAGAAAGGAGAGGCAAATGCAAATTTAAATGCACAGAGAGAGAGAGAGAGAGAGAGAGAGAGAGAGAGAGAGAGAGAGAGAGAGAGATCACAGGCAAATGCAATGAGAAAAAGGAGCGAGATAAATACAAATTCAGAGCAAGGAAAGCGAGAAGCTGAGAGAAAAAGGAGAAGGAAATAGCGAGAAAGAAAAAAAAGACAGGGACATGCAATTTAGATTTGTAAAAAATTAGAACTGGCAGGCGAAAGCACTCTTCGCTATTGCACACAAGTTCAGGTTTTGATGTTATCAGAAATATGAACTTAGTACCCCCTTTTAAGAAAAATAAGTAAATCAGTAATTTCATTATTTTGTGAAAATTGCTGAAAATAAGCAATGGCCAAAAGAGTGATTGAACTTTATTATTACAAAGTGTACTTATTGGCAAAGCTCGTTAAGTCTACACTTTACTTTAGGTACAACGAAGTGCTGATTATGATGTAGTTAAGGAATTATCTTGAAGGGTCATAATTTGGTACCTGAGGCATGTCGACAATGGTTTAGGAATTGTTGAAAAGAAAATGGACAAACCCATGTCGAATTTGCAAGTGAAGAACAGCTGTTTGATAGGTGCTGCTTAGCCAAGAAGGTTGGTAAAGGTTATGATGATCTCAGACAGCTCATATTAGTTAACGTTTCAAGCATTGCATTCACAGTGAGGTCCAGACATATTTTGATGAACAAAAGGTAAAAAAAAAAAAAAATTAGAGAATGCTGCTTGTATAGCTGACGCCTATTTCTTGATTCCCAAAGTCTCCCTTTCAGCAGTGTTTTGATAAAACACTTTCTCAGTCTCACATAAGCACTTCCAAATCTCAAACTGGCAAAACATCTAGGAATCAAACTTATGATAAGACTGATCAAAAATCCGCATCTCTTCCTATCTGCACTTATTGTAAGAAGAAAGGGCACCTTATTTTTTATTGCTACAGGTTCAAAATCAAGAAACAGATTAAAAACAGAGGTATTCCAAATGGTCTTATTTCTAAGAGGTCAAGGTCGTGTCCTTGTATTGAAAGCAACATGGCAAGGGTCAAACAAACCCCCATCTCATTTTATTATGGAAAATGAACCAATCTTGTCGAAAGATTCTATAATACTTATAGGTGATTCTACTAAGCTTATCCCTATTAAAATATTATGAGACAGATCCTGACAGTCCTTGTTTGGATCATAAAGTTTATCCAGTTGAAGCTGCTATCCCTAATACAGACCCTGTTTGTGCAGTTACTAGAGCTATAGCAGAAAAAGCTCTTCTGAATTATGTTGATCAGGAAATCATTCCTTTTGCTTGCACATTATTGGTCAGTCTTTTGATGAGGGCAATTTTGTTGCTCATATTGATCAATCAAAAGATATTGATCACAGTGGTTCTCCTTTTTATTGCTAATTCTCATTATTCTTAATTCTAATCAGGGTAACAAAAGACACTCCCTATCGAACAGGAACATGATCCTGAAATCTGTTTGTTTCAGAGGGCTATTAACAAAATGGGAGCCATACAAGTACCAGTTTGTTATTTTGTAAATAAAACAACGGTCCTTATGAGGAATGAGAACACTTGAGGTATTTCCTGGTCATGAGTGGTCAGTGAAACATAAATTATTGTCCCCAAGTCATATAGACAGGAAATTCTTTGTCTAGCCCATGAAACTTCTTTGGCTGTCATTTAGGAGTCAATAAGACTTATCACATGATCTTGAATCACTTTCATTGTAGAAAAATGTTTGTAAATGTAGTAGATCTTTTCACACTTGTCAAATGACAGGAAAACCTAATCAGAAGATACCCAAGGCTCATCTGCAACCATTTCCTGTACCGACAAACCATTTAGTAGAATAATGTTTATACGGTGTCAGTCCTTTACCTAAGACCAAGTCAGGTAACCAAAACTTCTTGACTATAATGTGTGCATCCACAAGATTTCCAGAGGCAAATCCCTTTGAGGAATATTGAAATTAAAACCATAGTAACAGTTTTGATAAAGTTTTGTTTCTTGTCAGGGGTGGGGGGATTGTTTTTACACTTTACACTTTCTGGCCCACTGAAACCTGTCCAGTTTGATCAGTAGCCAAACTTTATGTCTGGAATCTTCAAGCAAGTTATGCATGAATTAGGATATCATCAGTTTAAATCTTCTATCACTCTGAAAGTCTTGGGGCTTTAGCAAGACTTAATCAAACTTTGAAGAATAGGATTCGGTCATATTGCATTGATACCAGAAAGGATTGGGATAAGGCTGGCTCATTTGCTGTTGTTTGTTGTTAGGGAATCAGTTCAAGAATCTTGAAGATTTAGTCCCTTGAACTAGTTTCTGAACATAATGTCTATGGAACACTGAAGCTGTTAAAAGAGAAACTTCTTTCAAATGAGGATACAAAAATTAATCTTCTTGACTATGTTGAAGGCTTGTGACTCAGCAAGAACTAATCTTCACTCTAATCAATCTAATGAAATTAAGGTATGACAGAAACAAAGGAAATGAGTTTTCAGCCTTGGGATAGATTTCTGGATTTTTTGCCTATACCTCAAAATCATCTTCAGGCTAAGTAGTATGGTCCTTCTACAAGTGAAAAGAGATTTAATTCATGTCATTAACATTCCTGGGAGGTGGAAAGAAACAATTTTTTCCATATAAATATGCTAAAGGAGTATGTTGTTAGAGATAGCCCTGTTAAACATTCAATCAATGTAGTTGTACTGGTTCCACAAAGTGAGGATTTTAACAATGGCATGCCATCAGACTGTGGTGACTTTGGTTTAATCAGTCTTCAACAATCTGGGCCTATAGTCACAATAAAAGAGTGAATTAAAACAGCTTTTATATGATTATGAGCATGTGTTTCCATACATTCCAACACTAACAAATAAAATCTACCATGACATTAAAATTATAGTTTGTACACCTCTGAAACACTGAAAAAGAAAATTCAGTATTTGCTTCAAAATGATTTAAATAAATAAATTAAAAGTAACTGGAGTTCACCATTTATTCTATTACCAAAACCAGATAATACTTTCTGTATGTGTACTGACAATAAAAAAGTGAACAGTGTCACCAAATATTTTAATATCCAATACGAAGAACTGATGACTGTACTAATGAATTCCACTCTCAGAAAGGTCCAAAAAAAATCTGCATTTGCAACTCCTGATCTATCAATATAAAGTGATGCCATTTGGTACAAAAAATTCTTTGACAACATTTCAGTGTTTAATGAACATGATAGCACCTGGTCTACATAGCAATGATGCATACATCGATGATGTCATCATCTACAATGATACCTGGAAAGATCATCTGGGAACCATTTGGAAATTCTTTGAGAGACTCTGTGATGCAAATTTGACAATCTGGGTTAAAGCGAATTTTGCCATGCTTGTGCTACACTTTTAGGACATACTATGGGACACAGTAAAGTTAAACCTGTAGAAGTTAAGGTCAAGGCTATCTCTGAATTCCCAGTGCCTATCAGTAAAAAGCAACTAATGTGATTTTGGGTATGGCAGGACATTATTGGAAACTTTGCTCAAACTTTTTGGTAGGCAAGCTCTTCTCGAGTTTTGAGCTCCAACTTACCAGGGAGCTCGATCCCTTTGCCGACATGCCTGGAGGATGAATAGGTGCTACCTTGAGGAAGGGCGGGCATGACTCACTTCAGCCTGTACGATGAGCTGTGGGTCAGTAGATGGTGCTGCTCCTCCCTAAGTGGAGGTTGTGAATCACTCTCTCCTATTGGAAAGGGGACATAACTCACTCTGCTCTAACTTTAGAAAGCTGATAATTTGCTTCATTTTCATGCTTCTATAAGAGTCAGTGAAAATATATGAAAGACCAAGAGCACTTAATATGAATCCTTGCAATTATCTACCATGTACAAACTAATTCATAACAACTGATTAAACGAAAATTTATGGAAGCTCCACCTCTTTCTCTTAAATAAAATATAACAGTATATGCAAATGATTACACAACTTTACTGAAGAAAGAAAATCACAATACAGTACTTGGTCATTAATGAAGCATGAGTACAGTTAAAGTCTGGCTGAACATTACTGTGTACTCCCTGCTTTTAACTTAAAAAGACAATATCTTTTTAATCCAGTACCTTTCATCATGTCACAAAATATTACAGCATTTTTTTTGTTATGCTTGTTTGTAAATTTGTACCTAACAAAGATGACCTAAAGTGCAGAGTGTTTAGATTTTTAAATCCAAACAGTCTGAATATAGTGTATTCTTAGAGTAGTTAGTTTTAGAAAAACTCAAACAAAATTCTTATTCCTATTCTTCATACAAAAAAACCCCACAAATATCTCATATTCTCACAAATGATATCATTCATGCATTTATTTCTTAGATTTTTCTGGAATATTTAACATTACTTATGACAAACCTAGACACTACCAATGTAATATAGACCCTGACACCTTATATGGGAATGAAAAATAACACAATCTAAATGCATACTAATGCAACAAGATCTTCATGAAATAAACCTGCTTAATTAGTATTTAAAAAAATGTACTAATGATTAAAACAAACTGATGTGGATAGCTGCTCAACATTATGGATGCCTCCACTATAAAAATGCATATAAGTAAATACTGCTTTCATTATACACAATGTACATCATAATGCCAAATTCAGAAAACACAAAGCTCTGCTGTGAAATAATACACCAGAAAATCACAATTTATTTTGTCCAGTCAGGTCAGCATTATAAATGAGCCATGTGAGAAAACTGAGCTGTTGAGGCTGATGCAGTTCAGCATTGTCTGATGACTGATGTCAGTCCTGATCACAGGGCTGACATTATTCAATGTTATTGATTGGCATTTTCACAAGCATCTATCCAGTCACTGTATACGTCAATGGCTTCTGACAAATCTGGGAGGATCGTTAAGAAAAAATATCAAATGCTGAGAAATATTTAAAAAAATGGTGATATTTTATCAGTACTGCTATTGATAATGAACAAAGCACAAGTATTACTGGTCTATGAAATTACAATAGTTAATAACTTATACTTCTCAAACCACTGGCCTTTTGCACTCTGATAGGGTTTTTCCTTACCCCAAGTGCACCTCAAAAGTTGGCAACTGTTGAACTGGTGGAAAACCTGAGGTTGAGTGCAGAAATAAAATTGGTGACTTATAAACAGATGGACATTTCCATAACATAATACTCTCAACTTCATGATGAACATACAAAAGTAAAGATTACCAATTGATATGTGTCTTAAGTTAAATCCATGTATATTTATTGTACACTGTATTATTTTTCAGTAATAAAGGATACAGTTAATAGTTGTCTGATAACCCTCTAAACAAACACCGCACGATATCATTCCTGTGTTTCGCTGTCTGTCACTGGAAAGACAAAAATGACAAAAATGGTCATCTTTCCATTTCTCAAAATATGTCATGACAAATCATCAAACATCATTTAAAATTTGTACAACAAATTATCAAACTTCATACTACAGTGTACCAATATTTTCTTAAAGGGTTTCCAAGCAGTACAGTCAAGATCTCTTATGCAGATAGATCTGTGTTCATTCCTTGTGACACTTTTCAATGTTCACATTCCTTTCATTAGTTTTCATTGTTCACATTCCTTTTTGTCACTTTTCAATGTTCACATTCCTTTTTGTCACTTTTCAAATTTAACACATTCTTTTTGTCACTTTTCAATGTTCACATAATGTTGGGTTGTTTAAATGAATAAAATACTGAGACCAGATATCATATAAATTCCTAAATATCAGCAAAAACTTTAATCACCAGTATTATTTCAAAGTCACCCATATCCATTCTTAACTCTCTTGTCTTCATCAACCTTTGAATTAGAATTGATGATCACTAATGTCATTGCATCCTTATAGTATTGATGATTACTTAGTGTCACTGCATCCTTATAGTAACCTTCTAACGTCTCTGGAGACAGACAATTTAAATTGTTCTGTCCATCTACTAGGTCACCACACTTGATAACAGCCATTTAGTCAAAAAAATTTGTATATTCCAGTACCATGCCTGCTCCCTATCAATCGCAATGTCATGTAGTCTAACAGTATCAATCCCATGTTGTCTAACAATCCCAATCCCATGCTGACTAACAATCCCAAATCCCTTGCCCGCTGCCTATCAATCCCAATTCCTTGCCTACCTATCAATCCCAAATCCCTTGCCTGCTGCCTATCAATCCCAATTCTTTGCCTGCCTATCAATCCCAATCCCATGCTAACAATCCCAAATCCTTGCCTGCTGCCTATCAAGCCCAATCCCTTGCCAAGCTAACAATCCCGAAGCACATACCGTCTAGCAATCGCAATCCCATGTTGCCTAACAATCCCAATCCCATCCTTGCTGCCCAGTCCCACTGAATATTGGTTGAATAAAATATTCTGATGATGATAATTCGTCCATGCTTCCAGGCTGCATTACTAGTGGTGCAAGGGGTCATACAAAATCAGTGTAAAGAAAATATCCTAAATTTCTCTACTTGCATGCAAGTTAAACAAAGCAACTGCCTATACGTAGAGAAGTGCAAGCACAATTTGAAAATGCAAAGGGGCTAAACGATTCGGCCTATCTGTTTATGTTTGATGTGCAAGACAACTAGCTGAATGATAATATTCCACACTGTCAACTTACACTCCTATATATGTCTATGCTTACAGACTTTCAAAATCAACAGTGGACTGTAGATGACACAACAGTTTAAAAATGTTCATGCACACTTTATAATCAAAGACATTGGGTAAGTGCGAGAGAGAGAGAGAGAGAGAGACAGAGAGTTTGCTGCTGATTTCTACTTTCATAATGTTCTTACAGTTTAACTTCACATGATTTTTCATGGTTACAGAAAGGACAGTTGAACAAAGTCTCCAGTTTTTCAATAGCCTTTCTCTTGGGTGGCGGTTTCCTTGACTTCTTTCTGCGTCCCATTCTCTTACAGGCTATATGGAAGAAGAACATAGTATGAAGTCAAGAGTACATTTTAATTAGCAATATCAAGCCTTATACAAAAGTGGCATTTCAAACTGTGGCAGGGGACTTTTAAATGGCTATTTTGGCCTTATATCATGGCTAAATATACGGAGTATCTTCCTGTTGCGCATGGGAAACTAGCAGATATCCTACAACTTTCTCTGAACATCAGAGACTACCCTAGCCTCACACAATAGGGAGAACAGGTAGACAGGATGGGCCTATAGAGTGAATTCATAAATTTGTGTCACAATAAAAAAAACTGACTCAACAGCAATAGCAATATTATCATACTAGTAGGAGCACTTGCTACTTCTGGTAGGCCTACAGTCATGGTGTAAAATGATGGTGAATGTGGTCAGTCAACAGAGAAAAAAATTCTAATGAAACAGTCGAAGGTTAACCAGAAATTCTATTGGTATGCCATTTATAAAAAAAAAAAAAATACAGGCCTTTCTAGCTACTGTTGATTTGATACGATCTACTAGTCGAATATATAAACAAACAAAATGTAATTTCTGACATACTAACTATTCAGACACATAATAATATACTTTAATGTAATATTTATATTTTTCCTTTACATACTCATGGACGATTTACTTCATCAAAATACCTGTAAGTAACAGACTGCTTACACAAAGACCTGTGTTAAATACATATCAGATTTTAACGTAAACAGTTAGTAACATCTCCAGAAAGTAGGTTTAATAAATTTAATATATTTAGTGAGAAAATTACAAAAAAATGAAAATACCTGATGATATTAGCTGTAAACAGATATGTAGACTACTCGATCGAGTCAAAACTGCGACCTAAAACAGTCTGGTCCCCTGGCTTATCTCAACTTAATGGCGGAGTGGAGAACGAATACGGAACCAGAATATGTTGATTACACGCGCAAGTCAATCAAAACATCGCTCGGTTATTTCCGTCAGTTAGTGGAATAACCGCGGAAATAGTTGGCTGTGTCTAGGTGATTCGCACCAGGCGGAGTGCACCAAATATGTTACATCAGCAAAAGCCTATTACGACTGCAGCTTTGTCTCCTACCGTCATATTCAGCCTTGAGAATGGGGTGTGATGTGTGATTTAAATTTTTAACGTAGCTTTAACAATTTTTCAGTCATATCGCTACGATGTCTGCAGTGTGACAGTTTATAGTGATGTTTAGCACTGGGGCATCATGCCGCAGACATGTAGCATGATGTCCCACCCAGTCACATTATCCTGACACCAGGCCAACCAGTCCTAACACTAACCTCTTAATGCTGAGCGCCAAGCGAGGCAGCTGTTAGTACCATTTTTGAAAGTCTTTGGTATGACTCGGCCGGGGTTCGAACCCGCGACCTCCCGCATCCGAGGCGGACGCTCTACCACTAGGCCACCGGAGTGGTTAGTCTTGAGAATGAATGTAGTTCATAATATTGTTCTCACTGGCGACGAACTTGATCTTTATCTGTAGTTATTTCTCGACTTTATGGAAAATGCAGAGGACTTCAGATTGGCGACAGGCGTTACAATATACTGTGACGTCACAATGGAAGCTCGCCAAACCCAATCTGGATTTATTGCCTTGCTTTTCAGCAAACTTCACGAGTTCTGGTTTTTAACCGGAATCACTTTCACTCTATAAGTATTACGGGTGCAAGGTTTACATACCTCCGAAACTGATTAGCCTTTACAGTGCGCAAAACTACACACTTCCGAAAACGAAGATTTAATAACGAAAGTCCTCAAATAAGCGTAGGGAAATTTACGCGTTACAAAAACACAATAATTACTTCCAAACGATATATTAGACTGACTTCAGTAAGTCATGAAAAGTAAGAAAGTAATGGGGCCACGTGTTTGGAATTAATTTGTTGTTCTTACATACTTGACCCCAGAGTTGTTCGGCGTAGATGTAATACCCCAAATTAGATAGTAAATCGCAGATAGCAGAGTCTCTTATTTAGTGCCTATGGCACAGAGTGGTTTTTCATTGGATTTCAAATTAGCCTAGGCCCCTGCCACCATGATCCCCGCACACAAGAGGCCAGACGGACTCATGTTCACACTTCTTACTTCCGGTTCAGTATCCACGAATATTGTCTCTATTTTTGGAGGGTTTTAATCTTCTCTCATTTTTAGGCATTCTTTATATTGATTATAGGTAAATTTTTATTCTTTAGAATGTGAGCATTATTGTGTGGTTGCCTGTGTGTATTTTGGCGACAGTGCACAGTGACTAGTGAGGTTTTGATGCTGTTATTGAAGTGAATTTTGTGATCATTGCATGTTGCTTTGTTTATCCTCTCAAAAAGTGCCCGATAACCTAGGTTTATCTTTGAAGGTACTTTAGAATGACATATCATTTATCAGAATTACGTTACTTTTTCTCAGATATTTTTACATTTTCCTACGACAATGATAGAATTTCAAAAACCCATGATCTATCAAAATCAATGTTAAAGTACGTGGACATTTTTGGACGATGTCAGCCTAAAGATTTGATCTATTACAAACAAGATGTCACACTGAACGCTGCACGTATTTCAAAAAGAAGAAGTATTCCGCTCCGTTATTTGTTAAGAAAGACCCTACGTCCTCTTTTGGAGCCCCGAGTGGCCGAGTGGTCTAAAGCGCTCACCGTTACGGATCACTGCTATCTCACCTCTGTCTGCGTGGGTTCGAGTCTCGGGCTCGGCCAATGTGGTTATGTGAGAGAGATTGCTGGTAGTTTCTCGTGGGTCGGTGGTTCTTTCCGAGTTCTCCCGGGTTCTTCCTCCACCATTAATACTGGCCGCCATGTATAGCCTATCATGTGCTGAAAAATGGCGTTAAACCTTACAACAACAACAACAACGTCCTCTTTTCGTGACCCAGTGTCTAACTGGTAACCATTTTACAAGTCCATAGGGAGCAATTACTTTCGTCTAGAACAGGGATGGGCAAAATTAGATCAGTGTCGTAACCTGGTTTTATCCGTTCATTTACATCATAATGTATCGCTTGAACAAATCACATCCGGCCGGACCGTGGTGGAAGTTGCCCATACCTGGTTTAGAAGCTTTTGGATTAAGCTTAAGGTGAAGAGCATTCAATAGTCAGATTTGAACTGACTTTGGTTGGAATATATTAGTGTCACATTTTAGAACAGCAGTTCATAGTTAATTTAATTTGAGTATATGTGCTTAAATGACCATGTTGATATACATTTTAGTGCAGAATGGGAAGATTTTGCCAGACAGGAGGCAAAAATTAAAGAATTCTTTACTTGAAATGATGGGGCACACAGCAGATGATATTACAAGGTATCATGCGGCCAATCTGATTAAATTCAGATCTCCAGTCCTAGGCGGAGATCTGATGGGTACCAATAGGAGGTCGTGTTCTGCTGATTTTGAGGATCACCAATCTAATCACAAATTTCAAATTTATGAAAGTGACACCCGTTATTTGGAACATATCGTTACTAAAGTAAATCTTCCTAACACAATTTCGAAAGCCTTTTCTGATATGGTGCTAAAAATAAGTAGACTGGAAATGTCAAAGGAGACCTGAACATAAACTTTTATCGGTATCTATCGGTATCAGATCTCCACATATGGCTGTAGAGATCTGATTTGAATCAATCGTCTTGCAGCAGAGTCAGACGTCACAATATGCAGATGATATCACAATGATGATCGCTGGAGCTCATTCTCAACTTCGAGGTTAACCCTACGGATCATACCTCGAATGTCTGACAATAACAGCCATTTGAACCACCTCGGCTATTTTCGAAAAAGGATTGACCATCAAGTTTAATTGGAAGTTCCTCCACTATTTCTGCGAGACAAAATTACTTATTGTCGGCTCTGTAAATTACTGGTAAATCAAACATTGTGGAAGACCTAATCTCTCCGGACCACCTCTGCCATTTCGACGATTGTATTGCCTGTTCGATTCACAGAAAAGTTGCGAATGACAAAAATATATTTACTTTCGAACTTATCGTGGCGCTCTGGGGTTTCGTATTTTGCATAAGGTTAGATTTTTAAAGAAAAAGAATTCCCTGTTTTTCCTCTTTGGTTATACTATTTAAAAAGACCTTGTATATCTTAGGTATTGCTGAAAGAACTCTTAATTCCCTTTTTGGTGTATGAGTGATGGGTGTAATATAGGTTATAGAGCTTACAGCTTGACTTCACTTCAGATGTAACCTTTAAAAAAACTGCAAACTCCGTTTCATTATTTTCACTTCTTGGACTCCAGAGGTAAATTATACACTTTTTAAATTTACATTTTATCTTTTTGGTAATTCATTCACTGCACTTGCAGAAGCTGATATTGGATATTGTTTAGTCTGGCAAAATTCGTTTCCATATTTTAATAACTGCTAAAGGAGGTGCACGTTTGGCTAATTCAGGCAGATTTTTTAGCACAAGGGAGCAATCAGTTTAGTTAGTTGTATGCTTAGATCATGTGCAGTTTCCACAAGTACAATATCCAAAGAACTTTCAGCCACAGTACATGAAAGTAACATAGAGGTATACCTACATTCTCTCCATTGTGCAAGTTGCAAACGTAGACAACTTCACTTTACACCCGCCAGTCTCAGAAGTTCATACTATCTGTAAAGCGCCACCTATACATATAATCGGTGAAATGGCAGAGGATGTGCAAATAAATTGGTAGGTGGTAGGCGTGAAGAAATTGTTGGCGAATTAAATAATATTTTTTTTTGGTCTCTTTCTTCGTTTTTATGACTGCATATAAATTTGAAGGCTGTGCTAAGAACGGTACAACAGGAATGTCTATTGAATACATATCTCGCCTGCTTCGCCAGCGAAGTACATAATCCAACATTTCAGCAACAAAATTAGGTCATTGCAACCACAATTTACTTTTCATGGGTTTAACGTAAGTAATAAATGAGAATGCACACAAGAAATTGCAAGACCAAACATGCAACAATGCTTAGGAAACTGAGCTGCGAGTAAGCAAGAGTAATTGGCGTACTTTGCTAAAGCAATTACGATCACTGGATATATCTAACTACAATGTTTGAAAACTAAATTCATGAATGGAGACATTTCAAAGGGAAAATAAGACAGCTATTGCCAATAACATATACATGTATTACTAATGGGATTAATCACATTAGCGGAACCAACAGCTAAATTTACCTTTTATGCGTGTTAACGACCGTGGATGAAAATATTGCAAGACGGTAGCAAAGTATCAGATGATATGGGATTTGCATTTTGTAAATGCACAAGTTGAAGGCAAAACATACAGTCTGATTCCACTGTTTAAGAACTACCAAAAAGATAATGGACCCTACTTTCCATACCGAAGTAACAAAGAACAACATTTCAAAGACTGACAAACAGTTTATGAGAGTAGGGCAATATATTGTGCAAGACAATTATGAAGACTAAGTAGAAATTATGTAGAAAATTTAATCGTATCTTTTAATTTTGGCAACGAGCGAACACGACAATTTATTCTCATGATCGAACACGACCGTCACGTATTACCCATCCACTACTCCGTATTAGACTTTTCACATAAATTGATATAGACAGCGCAATAGTTCATATATTCGTATCTATTGCAGTGGTTATAGACAGAGAAGTAGTACATTCATTGTTATGAGTAGTATGCTAAGGGGCGGATCCTAAACCAAAAGCGGATTCTGGATCAGAACCCCCCAAATTTGTCGGAGAAAGAGTAAACCTTTTTGATAGAAATTTCATATTGAACAATGAAATATTATATAATATGGGTTATTATCCATCATCAATAAGACATATTGGATTTGATCTGACAAACAAATTTTGTAAGAGATTTGATTCAATAAAATCAGTCTCATGCTATACTGGCATAAAACCTAAAATAATAAGCGACTGTATTAAAAAAGTTGGTTACCATATATCACCAAAATATGGGTCAGTATGGTTATTCGCAACTGCAAATGACGGACGAATAAGAGGTTGGTCAGATGATTTAATGATATTTATTGACAATATAGTTGATATTTTATTTGATAATGATATTTCTAAAGCTAAAAGTCAAAAATAAACAGCAGCGATGACATTCGGTCTACCATTCCACTGGGGTCCCTTCTGCCGGTAAAGCCTTTACCAATAAGATCCTAAGAGTCCCTTTTATAGACATACCCCCCGGCGAATTCTTAAATATACGAAACGAAACTTTAGAAACTCAGAGGGCTGTCTATAATGTAAAGGCCTTTCTTATGGCCCACGGGCACTCTTTCATTGGTTAAGATCTGTCTTATGGTTCACAGGCACCTTATTGAGACTTTTTTGTCCGGCGAACATTCTTTCTGAATGTCCCTATGTGGGTACCCTTCAGTGAGGTCACAAGGTCACGAGCTTCACATCACCCCGCTGTTTATTTTTGGACGATACAAACATATAGGACGACACAAACATAAACAAGGGGTTTACCTACGTCCAACAGATTTTGTACACCCACCACGTGGTTACATGGTGGGAGAGTGTATTATGTTTTCTGTTGGGCTTCGTACCCCCAATTATCTTAGAAAATGGCATCAAAATCGCCTCCATTGACATATGTCGATCATGGGAATCGAATCACGGACCTTGAGTACGAGAATCCAACGTTATAACACTGCACCCCTTTCCGATTCAATACAAATATACGTTTTAAAATTATTATATAGTTAACCCAATACTGAATAAGCAGGCAGGAAATTTCGCGTTGCATTTTATGATTCTGAAAAACGTTATTATAAATGAATCGGGAAATCTACGATACATCTGCTTTGGTAAAATATAAATCTGTTTGTACAGAAAAAACGAAGCTTTATAATACAGCGGCTGTATACATTACAAGCGACTTCCGCAGTCTGAAAAATCGATAGTGGGTTTTTCCCAGGCCGTGAATATTTCATATACCCAAGTGAAATTAATACAGAACATCTGTTTCATAGTTGGAAATTTCGCTGTCTATCTAATCTGTCTAAGTCGAAATTAGATATATGTATACAGTAATTCTAATGTCTTTGAATGATAGAAAGCAAAATTGTTACATCAGATTTGTATGTATGTTAACTATGTCCTATAATCCAAATACGATTTAAACTAGCTGGAACGGTGTTATCTCCCTTTTTGAAACAAAATAGCTAACTATGGAAAATTACAAGTAATTTTCTATGCGAAATTCACAAGTGAATTTCTAAGCAAACTTTAACATTTCGATCTAAAATGCCCAAGTGCTAAAGTATTAATTCCGTCTTTACAATATCTTTTATCATCAAAATTGCTAAGTCCACATTTAATAATCGTATCAGTTTCAAGTTTGTGAAGAGTTTGGTTCTGAGTACATTTGTTTTCATAAAACTGACATTATTGTTTAGTGCGGTTTTACAATCATCAAATTTCATACATTTCTTTACATAACCACGTGGAATTCCTTTCGCTTTCTTTGTCAGTTTATTATCGTCGAGAATTACGGCATACATTTTACTTCGAAGTCCAACAAACTCTTTCACCGGCACAAACATAAAATCACCCTTAAATTTACCAATAACTTTTTTATTCGTATTATCATTAAATCCACTACTAGTCGGATAATCTGATAAATCAAATAGGTCACGGCGTTTATAAATATCTTCATAGACATCTTCACATTTTATATTATAAGCTAGCGAGTCTGTATCAGTAAATAGCAACTCTGAATCTGGCCACTGCTTTTTGGTAAAATTATAGTGAAAATCGTACATTAGCCACTTTGATATATCAAGTACAGCTGCACCAACATAAATAGGTTTATTTAACTTTAAATTTGTCTTTCGTCGTTGTATTGCAACAAGATTTTCATTAAATATTTTCATACTGACAAAACCATCATCGTTAACTAATTTATTTCTGCGATTTATATCATTTACAATTTCAATATTTACTCGTTTTCTGATGTTCTCCATTGTCTTTCCAAAAACTGAATTATTCATTAACTTAAAAAAGTTTTTCTCAAAGTCGGTCTTAGCCACAGCACGACGTTTGGTATTTAAGTCAATATAATTTGACATTCACCTAGACTGATTAAACTTTAGCACACGATGGACTTTTCTCAGAATTAGTCCAGCATCTACTGCTTGTTTTAAATTTTTATAATGTATCACGTAATTTCTTTTATTTAGCAAATTTGGAACTAACTTATTAACAATGGAATTTTTTGCTGTTGTCATGGCTCGTTGTTCAGGTGATAGTAAACTATAATCTATCATCATAGACTCTGCACAAAATGGGTAGTCGTTGTGTAGATCATGTAACGAATTAGGGTAATCTAGATCGATTTCAACAAAATAACTGACATTTTCTGGTAAATCTTTTTCAGTTTCTTTAAGAAATTGATCTGGAGATATCCAATAAAATCCACCACAGGGCATTGGCTCTGACATGGCCCAACCATACAAATTCACACAATCTAGATAAATAATATGATTATATGGGAGATTTTTATCAAAATTTTTTAGATATTTATTATTAGCTACTGCATATTTTTTTGTTATAACACTAATTCCGCCTCTGATACCTTTTTCAATAAAATTAAACATATCGACATCTGTCAAGAGATCCAATTCTATCTTACTTGTTTTTAGTAGAGCGTCCCAAGACAATCCTGCAGCAGAATAATACCAGCAGGGATCTAAACCATAATTTTTATGACTAACTTGACGAAAATTTCCAAAGACATCTGTTAGTAGTAATACATCTGTTTTTAAATGTAAATCATGATAATCACCAAATGTTCTGCAGTTAAATTTATTCCAAATATCTTGTGCATATTTGTATTCGTCGTCTGTAATATCTTCATTTTTGAGCTGCGAGTAAAATTTATCTTTGCTAGGCAGAGAAGTTTCATCAAATCTGCTCCAGTCGTCGAGATACTCATACGGAAACACTCCTTTTCTTGTCAGTAGATTAAATTTATCACCAAAGCAACTTCGCAGATTATTAAAACTGCTGCCAGCTTTTACAGCATTTTCTACAAGATCTTCTAATGATGCTAATGTAAATTGCATGCTGTCAATAAAACGTAATTTTCCGAGAGTAACTGACATATACTTTTCAAAATTATTTGGTATACATTTTATCTTATTATTTAGTTTTAGTTTAGATTTAATTTCCTCGTTGCCAAAAGCTTCTACAATGATATGACTATCATAGCCGCGAAAGTTATGTAAAACGACAGGTATAAACTTTGGTGAATGAAATTTTAAATTACAATTATTATGAGCTGCCCCACGATACTGGCCAGTTAGATAACAGTGATCGCGCACTTTATCTTGGACTCCGTTTGAGTCTACTAAAGATTTTTCACAAATATGACAATCAACTGCTTCATCAAATTCAAGTTGTTGCTTAGATGTTATTTTCATTGGAGCAGCTGTCTTAAATAATTTGTTAGAAATTTTATTAACATCATCTATAAGATTTTTTAGCAGCCAAATTGCTGGACTTTCAGATTCACTATCTTTACATCTATATAACTTAACCGGACATGAAAACTTATCGTCGACACAACAAACTATTTTATAAGCTACTTCGCAAGGAACATGTTGCTGTATTTTTCTTGTACTTGATTTATTGAGATTATTTTCAGCACCAGCCACTGGAACGAGCAAACACTCGAAATCCGCATAAATAACGAAAGGTATATTTAGCCTATGATCGTAATTTTTAAATTTTAAGACTTTTTCTTTTTCACTTGGCATTGTTATTCTTTGAACGTTGATACAGTATTTAAGATGTTCCTGAAGTTTCTCATTCTTAGAAAAACCCTGCAAACATTTGTAACAGAAATATTTCTTCTTTTTATTTTTATTATACTGTCCGCTAACTAAGCCGTTTAAGTTTTTTTTTATCCAAACGTAATGTCCTATATAAATAATAAATTTATTGTCTTTTGTGTAGCAGTCTCTGAAATATATCTTGGATAAACATTTTCTCGCTCATCAAGTCCGAAAACATTTACTGAAATATTGTTTTGTTTTTCAAACTTTGGTATCTGATTTTCTGCCACTGGAAAAGTTATCCCGTTAAAATCTAGTTCGTTTTTGTATGGCAAATGCTTTTCACTTCTATCATTATGGTCACTCTGAGGATGTTTCGCAGACAAAATTGATCAACGAAAACATTGATCGTCGTTGTTTTTGACATTTATACAGCATTTTTTGTTTTTAATTTTTTTTTGAAGATCAACGTAAGAACTACCTCGAAGTATGTTATACTTTGCTGTATGAATTAAAACTTCCTTTATCATTTCAAATTTCCAATCTGACCCAGATGAAATAAATTCCTCCAATTTTTTTATTTATTTCTTGGTGTATTTCATCGGCGACTGTGGCAATATTTGTTCCAGTTAATATTTTTCGTGATTTAGCTGTTAGGTATGGTTCTGAAATTTCGCTGTGGAAACTTGTATTTTCAAAAATTATATCAAGTATATCTTTCTCGATTACGTATAACTTTGATAAAATGATATGATATTGAACTATTAGTTTGATACTTTTGTGAGCTGCAAGTTCTTGAGCTATAACTGGTTGTAAAAGATGATAAAAATTTGTAGAGTTAAAATTTGCTAAAACATTTTGATTATCAAATTTGTAACTGTTGTCGTATCCGGGAAATGCTGTAGCAATTTTTTCTGCTTTGATAATGCTATTTTTGGTAATATCGCGCAATTTTAACATTGTATTATATATAGCATTTTATATTTAATTAAAAATTACGTAAAAATCAATTAGAGATACAAAATCCTTATAGTATAATGACAGAAATTCTGAGATATATGAGACTGACAACGGAAAAGCAAGAAACTTATCATGTTCACCCGAAGTACAACTTATATGCAGGAAATGCACTTGGTTCGGTTATTAACATAAAATGTAAAAGATCTGTAGGAAAACCAATTCCGGCTGGTATGATAATTTCAGTAAAAGGAGATAATACGGATATGACCGAAATGTTTAGAAAAGATTTTGTTTATACTTTGTTCTGTGATGACATTCCAGCTGGACAAAGAGTCTATAGAGTGAATAATTCGATTACTGATGACAATATTGAGAATTTAGCATTACAAAATGAGTATCAACCTCATCCTGTGTTTGATTTCTATGAAACTAATGATCGCGGAATTATTCGACATATAAGAACAAAAAAGTTGTTGGAAATTTAAGAAATGATGGTTATCTATGTATAAAAGTTATAGGAACTAAAACAGATTTTGTTAATTATCTGTCACATCGTTTTATTTATGAAACTTTTAAAGGCGCTATTCCAAATAATTTAGTTATCGACCATATTAACACCATAAAGACAGATAATGGGATTGAAAATTTAGATCTAGTAACACCAAAAGAAAACACGAAACGTGGTATAGGTGTCGGTAATAGTTTTAAAAATCCTAAAAGACCAATTATTTCAACAAATTTAGAAACTGGAGAAAAATGAATTTTAAATCAATATTAGCTGCCGCAAAATATCATAAAATTCATGCGCAATCAATAAAAGATGTAGCTGATGGTGAAAGAAAATCAACAACGTCAACGTCAACCTTCGACAGATTTAGTTTCAGATATGACGATCAATGATGTTTCTTAGCTCGGTTTTAGTTAAGCAATTATGTGCAAACATTAAAATATCATCGCATCAAATTTTAATGTTATAAAAGCGCTATCATTAAGTTTATTTTTTTCTGCTACTCTTAGTAACATTCTATCATTTTCGCCCTGCATTACAATAACGTCAACATAATAAGCACTACATCCCGACAGACATTTTCGAACTGCTTCGGCTAGTTCCTTGTAATTTAATATATTAACTTTTTGATGATATTTTACATCTGGAGATTTTGTTTCGCTGGCCATTATTATTTATAATTAGATAAAAGTATATTATAATATGAACTTGAGGAAAAGACTTGCCGATATATATATTCGGAAGATTATATCGCCACAAAATTACCAGTAACAAAACTAAAAGTAATTTTACCAATCACTAACGACAAAGTCACAGACAAATTTTCTTGCTATAGCGAAGATGATATTTTGTACAACAACAATGACGATGAAGATGACAGCAACGTTGCTGTCGCCGACAGAAAAAATTACAGCAGGCTGATAACTGGACGATATAATGCTAAGTATCACATTGCTAAAAAATAATAAAATTTAATTTTACTGTTGCCGAACAACAAATATTTTGGCAGCTTATCAAACCGTTTTTAAATCTAAAAATAACTGGCCAGCAAAGGAGCATAAAATACGATTTTATTTTTGCTGAAATATTCAATTTGATGCCAGTTGATAATGAACGAAAATTACATTTAATTTCGTTATGTAAAGCTATCAAATGTAAATCTGTACTTGTAAGATACGAACAAATTTATAATAATATTATTGCACAAAATTAGGAAAATTCTAAGTTTGTATCGACCGAGTTGGTACCCAGCGATTAAATTTATCGCTATATCCTCTCCATTTAACTAAACTTTTGTTGCCGCGTTTTCGGATAACTTTTTCAATAACAAATACGTCTTGGGAAGTTTTCTGAAGTTCCTGCTTGTAAAAACTACCAGTTATAGGTTCACCCAATAAATCTTTTAGTGAATAAGTCACTGGTATTGTTAAAAGTACTTTATCAACAACAAATACTTCTTCGCTCCAGTTTGGAGTAAATCCTTTTCAAATTTTTTTTTCGTCAGAGAAATTCTAACCTTATCACCAACTTTAAATTTATGTCTGCGGTACATGTTTTCGTTCGCTAATATCGAATTTTTAATTGCGTCGTTTGGCGACATTTTAGTGGTTCGTGTTTCGTGTTATTGTATTCGTCAACAATGTTTTGTAAATTATCAATATATTTATTTGTATTTTTAGCTGTCAAATACTTATGAATTTTTTCGTTTAGCGTGCGATTAAATCGCTCAACGACAACGCTTTTACCTTCGTTTCCTGTAACATATTTTTTGATATTATTTTGTTCCAAAAACCGCTCGAATATTTTATAAAAAAATTCTGCTCCATGATCAGTCCAGATTCTATCTGGTTTTCTTTCTGTAGTTGTTATTATTTGTTTCAGCGAATCAGTTATCGACGTTCCTGTCTTATCTGAAACTGGAACACTAAAAGCATATTTACTAAAAACATCTATGACATTAAAAAGATATTTCTTATTATCGTTAAACTGAGCAAGATTTGACACATCTACTAAATCTATTGCCCAGATGTCATGAACGGCATTTGCGACAACTTTACGTCGCATAAACTTTTTTTTGTTTTATGTTTGTGTAATTCAGCTGCAAGATCATCATACAATTCTTTTTCTCCTAGTCCCAATTTATATTTTGCTCCAACAAAACCCTGCACCAACTTTCTATCAATACGTTCTCGCATATTTATCGGTTTCATATCACGAAGTTAGTCTAACATTACTTTATCACAGTTTGATTTTGAGTTCTCTACACGAACATTATCAGGACGTTCTATATCACGGTAGCAGATATCATGGCGCATTGCTATCTCATCAACCTGATTGTAAGGCTCTTGTCCTGGCAGCGGATTATCGTTTTCATCTAGTTGTTTATCAAGAGGATTATAAGGTCCAGTATATTTATGGCCTGGCAAGGTCCAACCGCCTTTTGGTTTCGGTAATTTGCCAATTACTTTATGTATATCTATACCTGTTCCTATTATTTCCCGGCGATTACAACGTTGACAGTATGTGACAATTTTATTTTGCTCTAGACACAAATCTCTATCACAGTCACACTTACATATCATTCTATTAAAATAACTTTTACAATAATAACTTTCAGTCGTCTACTTATTAAATATTTTTTCAAATTTGTTTTCAGTCGTCTACTAAAATAACATCCCTGACATTGTCAGGGCAACCAGCTCCCAACGATTTTATCGCTGGGGACAATTTCTTTAAAAACATACTTTTTCTTTTTCCACAAATTGAGCAAATACTTTTTAGCATCGTCCTGTTGTTCTTTGTTTTTTCTGTTGTTTCATTGATATTTTCTATTTTAGTTTTACATTTGAGACAATATGTTGACATTATATATTTGTAAGTCCACATAAAATTTAAACTCTGAGCTTTAGATAGCTTTACAAAAATTAATTGCAATCTTATCATTAGCGTGAGAACGTTGCTTGTCAAACTGTAAAATAAATTTAAAAAAATTAAATTTAGGCTGGGACATTTGTTTAATAAACATTATACAATAATATCCACAAGCAGAAGTTCCAACAGGCTGAATTTGATTAGACGAATAATATATTATTTTATATTTTTTGTTTATATATTTTCTTATTGCGTCACTTGGTGGAAGTCCAAATGAGTCAAAGTAATTGTTATTATAAACTGCTACCCAATGTGTACCAGATCCGTCGTTGAAATTTTGTATATTTATCACACAGGAACCACGTGAGATGTTGGAAAGTTTATATTTGGAATAAACTCCGTGGAAATTTTTTACTTGTTTTAGCTTATCAAGTATATCAAAGTTGCTTAGCGGGGGGGGGGGGTCGTGTTCCCGGCAATGTTAGTCCACGTCCGATTCCTAGTAGGCCCGGAAGAATACTTCCCGCTAATCCCGCCATAAGTAAAGGAAGAAATCCTCCTTTGGTTATTCTTCGACGTCGCGGTGTCTTTTTTTCGTTGTTGTTTTTCTTCGTTGTGGCATTATATTTATCAGTCACATAAAATTTTGTTACCATCGACATTCATACGAAACACTAAACTAAAAAATTAAACTGAAAGTTTCTTTATACCATGACCTTCAACTGCTTTTTTCGTTGCGCCAGATATTGCGCCAGACGCTGCTGCTAGTCCTAATGCCGGCAAAATTTTTGGTAAAAACGTTCTGGCTATTATAGATAGTGCCGGACCGAAGAAACCACCTTGTTTTGCCATCGCTGTTATTTGTGCGGCACTTAAATTTAAAACAAAAGGTTTGCCGCGATCGTATCTATTCATTTGTTTTTTGGTTGACATTAATTTTGTTAAAATACCCTTGGAAATATCAGGGTTGATTTTTAATGATACCTGCCTCTGCTTTGCAACAGCAGCTTCTAACTTTTTAACTTGATCATCAGTCAAATATATTTCTTTTACAATATATTTTGTCCTCTTATATTAAAGTGATAGATTAAACTTGTACTCTCATTTTACCTCCAACAGAATTAATTGTAATAAATCTGTCGCTGATCACCAACGCGTACACGTACAACTGCGCTACTGGAACTGCTCCTAATGTCCAAGTAATTTCAATATCAGCAGTCGAGTCGACAGCTCGCTCGCTATGTTTACTAACATCAAAATAAAATATTGGATAAAGTGTGCGAAATTCCTCTGCCGATATCTGAGATCCGTCTCCAACATCCTGATATTTTTGCACTGCATCGAGCAGATACATGTAAGGTCGAGTAATATTTTTATTAGCGTCATCTGCAAAATTGCATTCTATCGCTCGTTCTGGATATTGCTTTGAATTTAGTCTAGCACATATTCGTCTAACATCAGCGTTATCAAATATTGCATTATTTTGTTGTTGGTTACCACGTCGCGCTTGCCGTTGAAATACAACAAATAATTGCCTCGGCATTTGTTCACCTGATGTTGTTGTAACTCGCCATGTGTAGTCGGTAGTATTTGGAACTGCTGTTTGATATATTTTATGTTGCTGAAAATAAATTCTGTTTGTATGTTTTTGCAGCATATCATTTAATTCTGACATTTTAGTGATTGATGGTATTATTCGGGGCATCCACAGCGCAAGTTTATTTATGGCAAACTGTACATCAGCTCCGCCTGACCTAAACAGGCAGTCGTTTTGTTCTGCTCGATCTAAAATAAGTGTATGTTTAACTCCAAGAAATACTTTGTTATAATCGCGACAAAATCCAAATATTGTACAACGGCAGCATCATTATAATTTGACGTGATCCTGCTGTAAGTGCCTTTCTTCTGGTATAACCTTCATTGTAACGTATATTTTTTCTGACAATAGGAAATGAGTTATTAATCAAATTCAACATTGCAGTACCGTCCGCAGCTGCACCTGGTGGTGTTCTACCAAGATTATTACAAGCAGCAGTAAGCGCGACTCTTGTAGCTGCATCACCAGCGGCTGCACCTGGTTCGACTATACCTAGTGCAGCAGCATTTATAATAAGAAAATCTCTTACAGTTGCAACATCTGCAGCGGCATTAGCTCCAGCCACTAAAATAGGTGGACCCCCAATTGAAAATTCAGACGATGCCATAAAACCAGACCCACCACTTCCGGTATCCTTAAACCACATCATATTAGTTGCAGTCGATCTTGAATAATCATCGGAAAACGAAATAATATTTAAGATTGTACTTGCAACTTGCAGGTGACTTGAAATATCTTCTACTGTTTGATTCGCTAGTTGATATCTAGCACTTTTAAATAAGCACCAACCATCATTTATAATAGCTACTTCTGTTCCAGCTGCAATTGCAACAGGTGGATTGACCACCGTCATAATCTGACTGCGAACTTCCAATATTGCTTGTGTGGCAGTAGAAATACATCTTCGTCTCGGGTATTAAATGTTCTAATACCAGCTTTATTTTGGTCATTAGAATTTTCATCTAGATACTCAACATACTCAAATTCTGTTACAATGTCATCGATGTCATAAGTTTCTGCTAAATCGAGATAATTTTTAACAGACATTTTTTATTTATTACATTATATAAAATTTTATTGCGGCGCTGTTACTTTAGATATTAATTTTTGTACAATTTGCTCACCCTTTGGTGATAAAAGTTTTTTTGTTGTTGTTATCATAGCACGTTGAGTTTCTTTTGTTGGAGCGATTTCTGATATAACTTGTTTTATCTCAGATGTAGACGGTGGTTTCTCGCCTTTTATTTTATCAGCTATTTTATGTCCCACCGCAGTTCCAGCAGCAGATGCGGCTCCAGTTGCAAAAGCTTTTGATGCGTCAAGTGCAATTGGTGCAACTTTACGCGCTATTCCCGGAACATTTTCAATAATTTTAGTAAATATATTTCCCAAAAATCCACCAATAATTTTTCTTCTGTAAATTTTTTTTCTCTGTTTCATTATATCTGAGGTTGTATAATTTTATTGCGCTCGCAGGTGTAAATAGTAAGTAACAACCTCGTTGTTCAAATCCAGCTGTCGTCCAGATTGATCTGTCAACTGTATATTTATAGTTGTTATTTGATTTTCAACATTTAGCGGATAATAAATAACTTGCCGTGGACTAATTTGCATGAGCGATCCCGGTGGAACATCTGGCGAAAAACTATATATTGTTTGTCCTTTACTACCCTGGGCTGAGTAAGATCCAGACGCAATGGAGCAATTTATTAATATTGTGTTTACGTCAGTTATATTTACCGGCAGTTCAACGTCATACGTCATTTGTTGTTCAAAAGCACCATAAGTTTCATGAGAAAATCCTATCAGTGGTGCGATACTTGTTGGTAATATAAAATTAACCATCATATCTTTTAATTTTAATCTGGCTCTTAACGTGTTATAATTTGGTGTTAGATCAAAATTATCAGCTACACCGCCCGCCTTTGTTATAAGTTCTTTTATTGTTTTATTTAAATCAGTAACATTATAAGCTCCTTGCGGAATCTTAATTTTTCTCCATTTATCTCTTAAAATAGACATAATTATAAAATCAAATTCATCATTGACACCAGTTTTTACGTTAGCCAAGGAATGCCAGCACGTGCATGAAATTAGTCCAATTTCATACTGTTTTTCAGTATCAAGTTGTATTGGCGGAATATAATTTATTGAAAAATTTGCGCTATCTTTCGCGGCTGTACTACAGTCTAGTAATAGCGTTGTTGACATTGCTATTTATTATATTTTTTACAAAATTAAGTCGTTGCGATTAAATCGCGGTGTAAAGTTTCGTATTCATCAGATGTTAATAAATTTTCCGATCTCAAATGATCAAGTATGTCAATAATTTCATTATCAATTTAAGCGCCAACATTTCCAGCTTCCTTTGATGATATCAACATCATTAATCTGCCAATCATTTCAACAGTTGATGTATATATTTTTACACCTGTTCCAGATATTTCATTCATGCGAAGATTCTCATTAAATTCAAATTCATCATAAAAATTTACATATTCAGATTTTCTAGATCTAAATTTCTTCGCTACAGACATTAAATTATAAGCAATAACACCATTTCTAACACGTTTAAAAAGTGTTTTAATAGCTTCTCCTTTAGCTTTATCAATTTTACTATAAGCTTCTATTCCATTTCTATAAATATTTAATTCTTCAATAAAATCATCATATTCACTTCGTGACCATTTAGCAATATTATCAATATCTTTAATATCATTTTCGTCCATAAAAGTATTGTTTGTATTCGGATTTTGTTATTTTATCTGCTGTCATTTTCTTAATGTTCTCTTTACTTTCAGTTTCCGCTGGAGATATAACTAGTGGTTTTTCAGTCTCTGCTGGTCTATCAGTTTCCACCAGACTCGCAGCTGGTACTCTTTCTAAATCTATTTCTTTTGCTATGGTACTCAAAACATTAGTGTGATGATCGAACTTTTTTTCATTAATTATTTGATTAAGAGCTTTGATATAAAGATCGGCGATAATACCTTCTCGGTATTTTTTAATAGCTTTGTAATATTCTCTATTTTACTATTACTAACTCGATCTGTTTCTTATTTTCCTCTGATATTAGCGTTAACTGTGCAATTTTTCCGTCAGCATTATATTCTTTTTTTCGAATATAGTATACTCTCGAATCTTCAAAATGGTAGTTTAAGTTAAACATTTTATACTCAACATCTTCTATTATGTTATTTATATTTCTTAAATCTTTTTCAAATTCTGATAATCCTCTTGGATAAGATTCTTTTCTCAAAATCTCCTGAAATACATCTCCTGATTCTTCAATTTTTTTCGTTATATCTTCTAACTTACTTCTAATCGACCCAATTGTTAAACTTGCTAATCGTCGTTCAAATTCAAGTGGATTATTAATAAGCCGATCTATTTCAGCTTGTCTAGCAACAGGATCAGCAATATATGCTAAAAGTTCTTCAGCCAATCTTTTTCTTTCTTCAGATTTAGCAACAATTTTTGCAGCAGCTGCTTCTTGTTGTTCCTTAACTAATCCAACCAAACCTTTTTCCTGTAGTTGCTTAAGTTCTTCTTCTGACAGCGGTTTAGTTTCAGGTTGTTTCCCCATGTAGTGCTTCAGTAACTGGTTTGAGAATTGTAGCTGTTGTTTCTGCAGCAGTTATTTGTCCACGTCGTGTTTGCTGCACTTTTTGCTTAAATTCTGCTTGAGATTGAGCAAGTTTTTTTTAGATCTTCTATATGTTTTCTATATTTTGCTCGTTTATCCATTTTATTATATATAAATTTTATAAAATTAAGACTACCAAAAACAAAAACTTACTGCAAGTAACTGTCAATACAACAACGAAACATTTTAGCTGGATCACGTGTTAGTTTATCAAATAAGAAAACGTTATATTTATCCGCTGTCGCCTTATGATATAATTCGATAAATTTATCTTTTGTTACGTTGCCGCATTGCTCGTTCGCGATATTTCTAACATCAACATTGTCCAGTCCTGGAAATAATATAAAACAACCAGTATTGCGCCGAATAAATCTGTCAACATTATAAAAACCTTGAGCTAAATAAGCGGAATTACATTTCTTATTACGTGACAGTGAAAAATAGGATCTTATTTTATTCATTTCTACATTGTTTAGCGGAATATCATCAAAAACAACTATTTTATGTTCGAACGAATCAATTTGATTAACTGGAAGAAGATCTTCTTTTTTGATTATAAAAAAATCTTCACCAGCATCAAGATCATCACGAAGTTTGTCATTATATTCGCTTAGTAGCTCGTACTTATCTTGCTGTGGATTAATTGTATAAATATAAACTCGATCGTAGTTAAAATTATCGCCTAACAGTAAATTCTTAAGCAAATTTGTTTTTCACGATCCAGTTCGCCCAACAATAAAATAATGACAATCGGGAAGTTCGTTGTTATGTTTATGTTTCACCAACCGCTCTGTATCAAAGTTTAATATCGACGATTTTGCCATTGTTTGTTATATAATTTTATGTTATATTAAACTGTCTAATGTTGAGAATTTTATGTTATATTAAATAAATAATGAGCTATTATACAAAATTTGGAACAACATTAGAAGATTCATCAGCTGTAAGTACAACAATAACAGACGGTAAGGTTGATTTATCAGGTTACCTGAAAAAAATTGGTGATACGATGACGGGAAACCTATCTATGTCAAATCAACGAGTACTAGGTTTAGAAACAGCATATCCGCCACCGAGAGTTGACCTTACACAGGCTGTTAGTTATATACAACTTAAATCAGTTGACGACAACAAGTTAGACAAGGCCGGCGGAACTTTAAGGGGCAACTTAGATATGTCAGAAAAAAAAAATTTTGGAGACCAGGTATCCACCAGCAAACTTAAGTTATACACAAGCGGTAAGTTATGCACAGTTGAGGTATGTGGATGATAACAAATTTGATAAAATCGGTGAAACAGTTATAGGTAATATCAACATGTCAGGAAAAATTTTTATAAATTTAGAGACTGCATATCCGCCAGAAAACTTAAATCAAACACAAGCTGTAAGTTATGCACAACTAAAATCTGTTGACGATAATAAACTTAACAAAGCCGGCGACACAATGACAGGTAACCTTACAATGAGCAATAACTCAAAAATAACTGGATTACCGACAACCTCGCCACCAGCTAATGATGCTGATGCTATTAGTTACGCTCATTTAAAAGAAGAACTTACCTCATATTTTAAAAAATCTGGTGGACCAATGTCTGGTAACATAAACATGAGAAATAATAGAATAACTACGACATATGTTCCAGTTAACCCTAATGATCTGACAAATAAAGCGTATGTTGACAGTCTGTCTAGTAGTATAAAACGAACTAAAAACAATGTTGGATATATTCCAACACTTTATAAGGCAACTGACAATCGAGTTGGGTTTGAGGTAAGCGCACCAGCATATTATCCTGAAAATTATCCTTATTACGCTTTCTCTGATAGACAAGAATGGACGACAAACGGAGAAGTTGAAAATTTTGGATCAAAATTAAATGTCCTACTGCAGTTGCTATTTGGCAATTTCATTTGCGAGGCCGATTAAACTCTAGTGTTGGTCGAATTTATAACTGGCGATTGGAAGGATCAAATGACGATATCAACTGGACAACATTGTATAGTACAACAGACACTTACATTTCAACAACACAATATTTTACAATCCCGACAGAAAATACTGTTAACAAGTACTTGTATTTTCGAGTTAATGTTTTAGCTGCTGAACATCCATTTCTAGGACTGACAGCATTTCAAATATATACACTTGATGATCAAATTTAATCTAGTGTTATTAAATAATGCCAGAGCCTCCAATTATAACCGTTGCAAGAGAATTTTATGATAATATTTTTAACTCTGATAAAGATGTTGGAGCCGTTAATGAAATAGCAAAATTAATCCAAAGTTTGAAAAAACTTGACATCGAATCATTAAACAATCCAACATTGCCAGAAAATTTTGCTGATTTTATTCGCGTTATGCATTTGCGAGGACCACAACTGAAAAAAGCAATAGAAAACTTTGATATCATAAGCAGATACTGTCATCCTGATAATTGTCTTGAAGAACAAAAACAAGTTGAAATTATATTTAAAAAAATATTACTCGAGCTTGATTGGTCTAATATAGATTTGATAATAACATCAGACTTAATAAAGGCACGAGTTTATAGTGGAAGAACACTGGAAGAAAGACGAATAAACGAAAATCATACTCCTCTTGACAAACTAGCGGAAACTAAAAAAATGAAAATATAAAGAAGCAGAGATTTGTATGATAGTTTTTCAAAACGAGGTATATTTAAACATCTCGGTATGTTCTACCATGACAAAGAAACCTTGGTTAAAATCGTTACTATGAAGTCAGACGCAGAGTTAATTATTAAAGTGTACGCAAACGCAATTTTGCCAATGATACGTAAAAAAGACCCAGAATTTGATCCGATTATTGTTAACAAGTCTCGAAAGATAATCAAAAGTTTAGACGATGAAATTAGTAATCTTAGTGATGATGAGCGAGAAAAGTTTTTTGAAGAAGTCAATCAAACAAAGTTGGAAGTAAAGTCTGATTCTTATTATGATATAAGTGAAGAAGACGATGTTCCATTCCCATCAATCCAGTACTCTAGACAATTGTCACTACGAAATTATTACAACGAAATTAAAACAATACTCACAAAACCATATGAAAAATTAATGTTAAAAGTAGCTTCTGCTGTTGGTCTTCTTACAATTGAACTAGATAAGCTTAAGAAATTAATGCTAGCAAATTTCGTAGTCGCATATCAGACAACATCTTGTTCTCAAAAATTTCACGTTAGATCAGTTGAGTTTAGTATTAGGGTATATTGAAGAAACAGAAATCGATTACAGTAATTTGGTGAATAAAACAGATTTGTATGAGAGTGAAGTAGGAAATAGTTTTGATTCATACGCTTGGTTAAAGAAACAATATGTGCTAACAGATGAACGATATGTTGATACTTCGTCAGATATTTATGACAAATATAGAGAGTTTTTAGCTGATCTTAAAAATAATAAGTTCCGCGAGTTTCTTGATTCAATTGTTGGTGCTAGAGTTTTTAATATTACATAAAATATTGTATAATGAAAAAACAAATCATCGATTTCAATCACATATCAGAAGGAATTCCAAAACAAGATGTTGACGCGCTAGCACAATATTATAAATTTTATCATAAAAAAATCTGGTGTGTAAAAGAATGTTATAAATACTACCGTAGAATACTTCGAGTAATATCATATTTGCCATTGTTAATGACTAGCTCTGGCATAATCTCAAGTGGAGCATTATTAAATCCGTTTTTGTTAATAATATCTGGTGTCGGTGTCTCTCTTTCAACAGCTTGTAAAAAGATTGAACCCAAACTTGAAACAAAAAAAAAAATTCTTGTAAAACAGCAAGTATCACTTAAAAAAATTACTTGAGCAGATACGATCTTACTTGCGAGGTGTAAAATATGATATGGACGATTTAATACGCGAGTTTCGTATTACTGACAGTATGTTAACGGATATCCTACCAATGAGAGTCAGCAGGTATGAAAAAAATTATCATAAAATATGGTTACAACAGTAGATGTTTATTTTTGACTTTTAGCTTTAGAAATATCATTATCAAATAAAATATCACCTATATTGTCAATAAATATCATTAAATCATCTGACCAACTTCTTATTCGTTCGTCATTTTCAGTTGCGAATAACCATACTGACCCATATTTTGGTGATATATGGTAACCAACTTTTTTTAATACAGTCGCTTATTATTTTAGGTTTTATGCCAGTATAGCATGAGGCTGATTTTATTGAATCAAATCTCTTACAAAATTTGTTTGTCAGATCAAATCCAACATGTCTTATTGATGATGGATAATAACCCATATTATATAATATTTCATTGTTCAATATGAAATTCCTATCAAAAAGGTTTATTCTTTCTCCGACAAATTTGGGGGGTTCTGATCCAGAATCCGCTTTTGGTTTAGGATCCGCCCCTTAGCATACTACTTTATGTATATGTGTATTATTTTCATAATAATAATTTTTTAAGGTCATTTAGTTAATAACATTTTAAAGCTAAAATCCTGTGATCGTAGTTTGTCCTGCAAGACGAGTCATGTAACAAAGCTTAGATCCATTCATTCATAACTATCATGGTTAAGTTGTGCTGTTAAATATATGTAAACATCACATGATCTGACGAGGACATGAATTTTTCAATGGAGGTCTTGGGTTTCCTAAAAGGGTTCCGGACCTAATATCTGATAAGCCAATGTAAATCGGCTGACTTTTTATTTTAACTGTAAAAGAGTATTTCGAAATACGTCGATGATTCATTAAAAGCGTGGAATTACGTTCTTGCAATTGCGTGCATACGTTCTCTCTCTCTCTCTCTCTCTCTCTCTCTCTCTCTCTCTCTCTCTCTCTCTATATATATATATATATATATATATATATATATAATTATTATGTACAATTAGACATTCATAGTAGTAATGTTGATCTTGGAAGAGTTTTATGAAAGGGTTGGTCGATTTATTTAATATAATCATTCATCGGAATTGTAGTGCTCTAACATTCATTTAAAGACTATTTGGATATAAAATAGCTCAACGGACTTACTGTGAATTCATTCAAAGACATTTGTTTTAATGACTGTTCTGGAATTACAGCTAATTCATTTAAACAAAAATATTTTGGAATTATATCAGTAATTTCTTCTGTACTGTTAAAACATCAATACGGTTGTGACATCATTCGAAATACCCTTGGAACTTATTTGGATTATTCGGAACTATTGGAACTGATATAACTTTTAGGATTTTAGGAATTCATTCACCATACTGTAAGTTATTTTTAATTCTTTCACTCCGCATCTTTGCATTTTAATTAAATTAATTATATTTTGCAATGATTCAAAACGGACTGGTTTTTGCTATTTCTTTTTAGGTAGTTTAAGACTTTGGAGTCCTAATTCATATCTTTTGCAGTGGTTGTATGTATGTGTGTGTGTGTGTGTGTGTGTGTGTGTGTGTGTGTGTGTGTGTGTGTGTGTGTGTGTGTATATATATATATATATATATATATATATATATATATATATATATATATATATATGTTGCGACTTGAATCATGCCTTGAATCATGCGTCAGCGAAAATGTTATAGTTCCGCCTGTCACCCACTTCCCGTGAAGTTGTATTCATGTTATACACATTTTGTATTCGTCATAACATGTCAAAATCTGACTTGTTTCAACGAGAAAAACTAGTATCTGGAACGGATATTTCGTCATTGAACGTTAGCACTTATACCTTGGTCATGTCCGATATAAGTAGTTACTAAAACACAGAACTGCGGAACAGAACAATGTCGCGACCAAATATGTGGATAAATACAATGTAGGAGATATACGCAGTATTTATGAATGCAAATGCACATAAAATGGTTAATCATATGGCAGGAATCGGGGTAAATAAAACACAATGACAACGTATACAAATATTTATGTCTTCACAATACAAGGTTAGCAGGATAAGTACCGAAAAAGAAAAATATAATTCCTTCATACCAATATTTTTTTGTTGTCTCAATGGTCAATTTACAAAAGGACATTTAATTCATGAATGCAAATTATATGAATGGGAAAGGTAAGAAATAAATTTCGATATAATCATAGAGTGTGGAACATTAGAAGACGATGACCTATTGTATCTCAATAATGTCAGACATGGAATAGTAAATAGGAAATTAACAGACCTGATTGTTAAAATTATTGCTACACATTAGAGAAAATTAAAATAAATTTGATAATTTGTGAAACATGCATATATGTGCCAATAAATAATATAAATAATATGCCATTTTCAGATATATACATATCTTGTTCCAAAACGTATGTCACTCTAATGTATTTATCAACTCGAAGAAGGACTCTGTTTGCCTGAGATGGAGGATGAATGAAGAATAGCCACTGGGATGGAGGTGGGGGAGGGGTTGGATATATCACATCCATTGGGGTGATAGTACGAGCTTTGCCGGGCCAACCCACATTCTCACATGCTAGAAAAAAATCTCTCCCCAATTAGAGGCGACCATGCCCTCTCATTTAATAATCTTATTTTTTCAAGTTACAAGATGGGACTGTAAATAACTAGTATTAAGATTAAACAAGGTGTGAGGATGACGAGAGGTTACACTATCAAGGCACCACTCTAGGTGGACATGCTCACACAGGAGTACGAGAAAGCAAGGGCATAACTAAAATAATTACATGACACAACAAGAAAACGGAAGCACCTACATCTAGAAACAAATTTATGGGCCAAACATACACACAATACACGTGTACCTCAATAAAAGAAACAATGTTTTCTCTTTTCTTGCAAGAAATCGTTTTGTTCCTACTCTCACATAAAGTTTTTGATATATAAATAGCTTATTATTTAATAGAGTTAATGTAAGGAATGACAGCCATGACAACAAAACATATGAAGGATTGAAAGCACATTAACAATAAATGTAACACAATCATATGGATACATTAGAAGGACGAATATGGATCGATCACTTGCAAGAATCACTGAAACGTTACAAAATGAGTGATGAAACTAGCCTAAAGATGCAATGCCTGGGGAACGGAGTACAAACCTGTCTGAAACACGGTCATGAAAGAATGGAAACCTGGTAGCGGGAATCTAAACAAGTACGCCATCTTCTAAAAGGATGACGATCTTCATTGCAATCTGCTTTTCTGGAATTGTTATTTTCAAAATTTGTTTGATTCTTTTGTAAAAAAAATAAATATAATACCCACAATGCAGATATTGTGGGGGTGGGTTACAAACATATATAAAAACCTTGTAATAATAGTGCTGGGGCCTCATAGACCTCGTAGGCCTCGTAGTTTATTCAAATTAGAGGATTAGAGGTGTCCACACAATTCAAAAAAGAATTGTCGCTACAAAAAAAGCACGAAATATGCTCACATGTAAACAATAAAAAGTATGCATGTAATTGTGTTTGTTTTCATAATTATGTTGGTGGTATCTCAAAGTTAATTTGTGAGATGTTATTTGTGTATTGATATTTAGGGATATCTATTCACACAGCTGCAGGTAAGAGCATAACCTACCTTAATAATTACCTAGTTTTAGGTAATTATAATATTAATTCTTCTAAATGGATGATTCACTTTAAATGCAGTGTCACATAATCCGGTTAAAAACTAGATTCTTTTCCTTCACTGACTTTGAATTCGCAGATTGTGGGATTCAAATCGAGGCTAAAGATTTTTAAAAAAATAAATAATGTTATGATATGAAAAGAACAAAACAAGTTTTTGCATTTTCTCGTATTGTGTCTTTGAGTATACAATGCATCTCACCATTCTCTTCTATGTCTGTCTGTGTAGAAGTATATTCGTTGTGATCAGTTATTAGAAGGACGATGCTAGATTTAGGGTTATTTACTTTTCATTCTGGAACTGTACTCATTCATTCCTACCGTCTGTATTTAGTGTCACTAACCTTGCCATAGTAAAAGTACATTCGGATAATTGGAAAAGGGGCTGGAGCTTAACTATGCTCCAATTCTTCAAAAATCTGGATGTTCGAATACGGTTTTAGGCTCTTTCCGTATTAAGTAATTTACCGAAATCTTATCATATGAAATTTCAGCCACCAAACATACAATTTGGAGTTGTCAAAGACAAAAACAGTGATAATTACATTTCCCAATATTTTGAAGAGTACAAACAGAAATGAACGTAGCTATTGGAAATGGAACTTACAAAGAGATGACTGGTAAAATTAACTGGAACAAGAGTTGTAAAAATATGGGCTAGAAACCAGTCAAAACGACATGAAATCTTTGTACATGTCATAACTGACACGATTCGCAGATCATTGTCAGAAGCTTTACTCTACACTTGTGGGGATCGTTCATTAACATATTTCTTCCATTTGACAATTTAGTTTACAGAATATACTAAACGATTAAACGAAACTGGATAATTCACTACATTTATCCTTTCAGTTGGATTGTCTATGTTTGATTGAGTAAATGTTTGATAACGTTTAAACATATTAACGGGCAGGAGAGAATGGAGAAAGTAGAAACTACTGAAACATCATTAGGCCCGGCCCTAGGATGTGCGGGGCCCAAGGCAACAAGCGATAAGCAAAAATATTGCA
This sequence comes from Megalonaias nervosa, assembly GCA_016617855.1. Taxonomy (NCBI): domain Eukaryota; kingdom Metazoa; phylum Mollusca; class Bivalvia; order Unionida; family Unionidae; genus Megalonaias; species Megalonaias nervosa. The sequence goes on along the minus strand of JAECUM010004024.1, from coordinate 100,805 downwards.
TTGCGGAGAAGTGCGGGGCCCAAGGCGTTCGCATTGCCCTAGGGTCGGGCCTGAACATTATCAACAAAGACGAGTGTTCACTCTATATATATATATATATATATATATATATATATATATATATATATATATGTAAAAGTAGTTTTATTTATTATATGTAAAGTTAAAGCATTTCTGGTGTTGGTTGTATGCAATGTCTTTTCATGTTGTGTTTTTGTTGTTTGTTCTCAGTTAACTTCAGCTCTTTTATAAATAGATCTTGCCTTGTACGTGTGCCATTTTGAAGACTCTGTGAGGAAACAACTTTACTGTTTGACCAAGCAAACAAGATTTGCAAAACAGGTGCTCCACATCCTTTTAAAAATAGACAGCACTTTTCGAACGTTTTTCATTTCCTTCAGGCAGTGTGCTTGTGGCATCTTGTACTTTTGTAGAATCATGTTGTACAACGTTAAAACGTTCGGCGTTTGTCTTTAAAAAAAAAATAAGCACAACAAATATTTATTGTCCACGTTCAACTCCACAAGGATATTGTAGCTTTACTGAAGTTCCTCTTTCTGGCTCGTTGCTAACATTTTTTTGTCTTCCTCTCTTCCATTTATTTGACAAGGACGTTTGGAAAGTTGATTCATTTTTAATCCAGCTCGGAAGATAAGTCCCATGCAAATCATATTTCAGGGTTACTTTGAATAGCAAAAATAACGTGAAATTTATTTGTTTAAATAAAAGATATCGATTTTAATTAAGTATTGTTCGAAATGTGGAGAAACTATAAAGCAAATTAACTTAGTCGTTCAAAATGGTACTTACTGTAAGCCTTGCCAAAAAGCATACACAAAAGTAGAGATAAACCGAGTAAAGAAATAAAGAATACAAGAAAGAGTACATGAACAATGAAGAGTAGAAAACAGAAACCACTATAATCAGTACCGGCCTTAGCAACAGCGGGACCCCATTTGGATTATTTTATGCCCCCCGATTTACGCGAGGGGCACCCTGTGAGCACGGTATTTGGAAATACACTTTTAAACAAGTTTTATATGATACTGAACTTAAAAAAATGTGTCCATCGCTTTAAAATTACTTTCTCTCTTTAGATATACTTTTAAAATTACTAACGCGCGGGGCCCCTGTGAGCGTGGTGCCCGATTGAGCCAAAATCGGTTCAATTGGCCTAAGGCCGTTCCTGACTATAATGAGAACATAACACGAGTACACGAAGCAAAAATATCAGAAGGCTGAAAATTTCACGTTAATTAAAATGGCAAGAAGTATAATTTTAAAAGCATTAAAATACCACATCAAATTAGACATGACGTTAAAGATGCTCAATATTCCATAAATTAACTTCTACCGAATGTAAGCAAACTTCACTAAACCGGAAGGAGTCAGAGATGAAGATTTAGATAAAAGTCATATTATACCATGTCCTCTCTCATCCGCGTGATTCATGATAACAAGCCAAGCAAAGAATAAAAATGCAAAAATGTCTTCGAAACAAGAGATAGAAGAGCACGAGAAAAACATTGAATCATTCAAGATGTCTAATTCTATAATTGATGAGATTTTAAATAGCCCGATCAGTGTGTGTGTGTGTGTGCGTGTGTGTGTGTGATTTAGATTTTTAACGTAGCTTTAAAAATTTTTCAGTCATATCGCTACGACGTCTACAGTGTGGCAGTTTATAGTGATGTCTAGCACTGGGGCATCATGCCGCAGACATAATCCTGACACCAGGCCGACCAGTCTAACACTAACCTCTTAATGCCAAGCGCCAAGCGAGGCAGCTGTTAGTACCATTTTTTATAAATCTTTGGTATGACGCGGCCGGGGATCGAACTCACGACCTCCCGCATCCGAGGCGGACGCTCTTAGCCAGATCAGAGCATGTGGCAGTAGTGATATTGCTTCAATCACCAACTAGCAAGTACGTTCATCTTTGTCTTCCATAGAATTAATTTTGTCTGCCACAGAATTAATTTCATCAGCTGACATTGTTGAGATTTATATAATGATTTAACTAATTTATTTATTTTTTATGAAAAGATTTAAAACCTTTAAGTATATTGAATATCAGTAAGAAATCCCACAATCACTCCATGCTGCTAAGTTTAGTTGATTCTGCCTAAATCGCATGTCACATTTTGATCTGCATCTTTTCACGGAGTCATAATTAATAAACGTTAAATTGTCGCTATAACAAAATCTTGAATGGCTTCTATGTTTAAAATAAATAAATAAATTGAGGTTCAGTGTAATATATTTCTCTGTCGTTAACTATTTACAGAATCAGGATTGTACAATCAAAACCAGTTGCAGGACAAGTGTGAGGCGCGGTACTTGTTTGTATTTTTAATCAAAAGTCCATCCTTGGAGGTGAGATATCTCGAAGTGAGAGCAAATTAACAGCAGATTTTATTACTTTTGCATTGGAGTCCTCCAACATTTTTGCCGTCTTTATATGGTACACAAAAGCAGTATGATGTCTGCGTGTATGAGTAAAGCTGGTTAAAACCATTTATTTACGATAAAGTGTAAGCTTTTGCTCACACAGTTAAATTCATAAATTTATTATGCTATAGGCTTTTCTTATGTAAAAATATTAAACCTCTATTTACTGATTTATTTATTAATTTTATTTACGCACTCACTAGTAATTCTTTGTTGATTTCCTTTATAATCGTTTCATTTCCTTTAACGTAGCAGAAGATTATCTCTATTTCTTCTGAACACAATTTACATGTCTGGTATTTTGTATGTTTTGTCTTCCTCATTTCTTCTGTGAGTTGCATTATGCGTGATTGTACAGCATATTTGTGTTGATTAGTTTCAGCTGCTACAAGGTGTCAAATGAAAGGCGTGTTGGTTCCATGTGGTCAAAAGATTTATACCAAAGCATACGATCTGAGTTAAATTTGTAGAATTCTTTGTGGTTGAAGATTCTGTTGGATGTGCTTAAATTGTAAAACTTTTGTACAGGAAAGACGCATAGTTCATTCAGTAGTTGCGTGAACCACTACTTTACATTCCTTGACTGAAATTTGAATGAAATTTTCTCACCATTGCATCAATATCCATGTGTTTTTCATTACCTTTTTTACTGTTCAGAATCTCATATGTCAGCTTCTATTCGTTTATATCTTTCACATTATATTTGCATTTCAGTTTTCTTTTAAATTTAGCGAAAGTAAGCTTAATATTTTTAAAATGTTTTCTCTTTTCATTCCTTATATTATGTCATTTGTTATCCAGCCAGGACATTGCCTTGCAAACACCTTTGCGTGTACTATCTGTTTGTTTAACTGCGACTTTTTTTCTTAAAATAAGAAAGTACTTCCTTTATTCCCTTTGGTTTTGTGATCAATACAAATTCCAGAATTCGCTGTTTTTTCCACATCTATCACATTTTAGAAACTCATTATCTTTCAAAATTCAAAGTCTTTAATGGTGTTATTCAGGCATTATGCTTCGTTAATTTATTTTAATGTCATGATATTTTCAGCTGGTTTCCAACTGTTACAGGATTGATCATATGCCATCTTGCATCTCATATAGAGATCACAAATAAAACATATTCAGTACATCCTTGTTTTAAGTCTGCCAGTTGGTAAACTATCAGATCACTTGAAATTACTTTATGATTTTTAAATATTGCTTAGTGAACTTAGTGAGATAGTCCTTTTCAAAATTTGTTTCGGGTTTCAAAATTCTCTCTGCTTCACCGATATTAAATTTATGCGTTCCAAAATGTACCAGTTGTCAAATAACAGAATATAATGATCCATAATTTTGACTCGTTTTTTTCCTTGTTTGCATGAACTGGAATCATCTTTATCGATATATTATGTATATTACTGTATACCCCTATTTGCTTTGACAATGTCAACACATTTTTAGTTCATTTTGAGTGAAACATTCACATTCTCGTCTTAAGAGTTCTGCTAAGCCTTTTTATGACAAGTGCTTTTTTTTTTTTTCTCTCGGAGCAAGTTGAAAATTGAAATGTGTTTAACCTTTATCTTTTCCAACAAATCCTTAACGTTGTTGTTGCCAGACCCCTTAGTCTTATCGAAATGCATAACATTTCTTTATCGTTGTTTCTTTTTCAGTCCTAGGTCATTTTGAGCAAATATCTATCATTGTCAAAATATTTTTGTCTATGTCGTTGTCTTTTCGTATATTTGCATCTTAGCAATATCTGCCTGCCACTGATCATCCAGTGTGATAATTTTTGTGCGAGGTAGGAATCGAACTAATTATTGGAAAGGACACCAGGACCAATAATGCACCGCAACCTTAACAAATACAGCCGATTGGAAGACACATACATGCCTCCTCCCCTCTCTGCTTCCCAGTGATTCTTCTTTTCTTTCTTTATCCTATCATTTGTTTGTTTGGTGTTGTATTATATTATAGTTACATTCCTTCGTTCCATGAACATTCACAAAAGTAAAAAGCTGGTAATCTCGAGATCTATAACCATTTTTCTCTTAAATATGGGATTTTAATAAACCTTAATCCTTGAAAATTTCTTAAAATTTGCTTGTTCAATGAAATTTTTTTTCATGCAATTATTGATTCTGCGAGTTTCATAATGATATATAAACTGAATTTATGATAGAAAAATCTACCAGCGAATTTCTTATAAAAAGTTAGCATGTCATCGAATCCATTTGTTTTTCTTCAAGTACCTGACGGGGGGTGGGGGCTAATAGTTGTACATATTTCTTTATATCTTGGCGGGAATAATTATTTTCCGTATCACATTATGGTTCTGACGTCAAACTTAGATATTAGTCTTCACATCCAATATGTCTGCGCCCGTGAGGAATAAAACTTAACGCGTATTTATCTCATGGTAACTCTTAGAATGACAAAGTACGAGGGGATTTTAAACGTAAATAACTGTAAAGTGATATTTTTTTTATCGCATTAGTCGTAGAAATGTTCCATTAAAGTAAAATATGGAGGCATTTGTTTAAACTTATTGTTTAGTCTGCCATACCTGAAAATCCCATACAGTATTGGTTATTTTAAATTTCTATAGCATCGTTTCCGCATAGTTGCCCTTGAAAGTTGATATTACAGTGTAGTGAATTTACTGAAGGTTATGAGATGAACAGGGATCAAATCATCATGTGGTACTGAGTATATTTACCACATTGCACCAGATACTATTGTCTACACAGGGGCTCGTATCGTTGCTTACAATTTACCTGTCATACATGTACTATACAATAACTACAAGAGAGGACACTTCTGTCCTTTCTCGCGCGACCTATTTAAGAATAAATGCTGACATTTCAAGCTACATTTCATGTAGTGCAAAAAATTTTGTACTGATGTTTAGCTCAGGCATTCGACTTTGTATGCGTATCCTAAGTTTGGCTTACTATCATACCTTTAAGGAATACCAGACCATTTTCTCACACTACTGCTCGACATGGCCCTGATTGCGCCCGCATAATATGCAAGAACAATGTGCTGAATGGAATACTCTTCCTCATTGGCCAACTGAAAATAAAATATAAATAAATGCAGGACATAATCATCTTTTAACCAATGTAGTATATGACAGGTAAATTGTAAGCAACGATACAAGCCCCTGTGATTGTCTATAGAACTAATTAGTAGTATTAATATTAGTATCCCTACTTCATAGATGGGGAACTAACATGAGCCTATGTGTTTCAACAGAGCAAGTGGGTGTGATTCACACCCAATGCTTTTTCAGCCTACTGTCATAAAGATTGAATGTGTTTCTTACATATACCGAAAGAAATTAAATACTGTTTACCTTTTTTATCCAATGGGTTATTTTCGCAGACATCGCAGTTGTGTACACAGATACCCACAAAGCAATGTGTGCACACCTTGCACCATCATTTTGATTTCACCATTTCATTGCAAGTGTATTATGCCAGAACTTTTATGTACAAATACTTTTTGTGACTTTCATGCATCAGCAAAAAACATTGATGGTATTGTGCAACTGGTAGTTTACATCTGCACATAACCTAAGTATTTATTCTGGGAAATAGTTGATCCTCACAAATGCGCTACTGGATGATACTAAGATTTAACATTCAAGAATTTCTACAAAAACATAGCATAGACCATTCTTAATGAGATCCTCATGAATATTAATGTATTGCGAAAACGAGGCTAAGCTAGGCAGATCGCGACTATACTGCATATAATATATTATGTAGATTCCTTTTGCGAGAGAATATATTATATTGATCGTGGCTGTAATGGATGTAATGTATTTTATAGAGATTGTTTCCTTTGGCGTAAGAATATTTTATATTATAGAATTACCACTGTATATATTATAATGATGAAAACTTACTTGATATGTCCATTCTCTTAAACGTAAGTTGATTTATGTCCTATCTTGAGTGTCCTTTTTCTCTACTGCACACAAAATACAAGTTAATGATAGAGAAAAGAAACTATTTAAAGCATGAATTTTGTTTCTGATTAGGTATAGTTTAAATGTACAGCTATGATCAATCAATACTGTGGTCAAAACACGCGGTCAGAATAAAAATTTACAAAATGTGCATAGTGACAAAAACTGCCCTTTTAACCAACCATGCCCCCCCCCCCCAACCAGTAGAGACTTTGTGGTGTGCTTTAAATAGTTTCGGGTAAGTGTTGGTATGCTTGCATTTTAATTTGTATCAGAAGTGCACAACCTGGTTGTTGTTATGGTGCTTGCTGCTTTTAGTGCCTGGGGGTAGGAGGGACTGGGATTTTCCCTTTAAATGACATATTTTTTCTTTTCTAAATCATTTGTCAACTGACAATATGGATATATGATTTTATTCATACAAACATTTTTTTTGTTCAGTAACAGACTGGCAGTTATATATTTACCCACAAAACAGCAGGGTGATTTGTTCAAAGCCCCCTGCCCCCATACACACAAATTGGTCCCTTATTTGTGTGAACTTCTTCATTGATTATAATTAATATTATTTTTGTGGTGTTGGTAGATGGATGAATTATGTAAATGCAGACATCAGATAAAATAAATGTAATAGGGAAGAATTGTGTCTAAACAATATAAAATTTTGTCATTTTATGTATGGGATATTCTATTAATCTGTTTATTAAAATAATTTTCTCTTTAATTTTAATAAAACCTTTATCTGCCATAATTTGGTCCCCTGGTTCTAACAAATCTATAAGCTGGTGCCTAGCTTAGCCTCGTTTTGGATTCGTTGACCCAGGGTCACATGAATACATGAATACATTCTGAGAATGGTCTGTACAAATAGATAGTGTAGCCTACCAGTAAAAAACTAATAATTATCCTTTAAGGCAGGGTTCTCAAACAGGCAGCCTGTAGGTCGCATGCGGCCCACCAAGCCATATCCTGTGGCCCACAAAATGATTGACATCACAAGGTGTCATGAGTGATAACACAGGTGGTGCGGCCCTTGGGCCATCAAAAATGCCCTCAGGGTGGTTTCAGTTTGAGACCTCTGCTTTAAAGTATACCATCAGCATTTCTCCATGATTTCATTTTTTTTATGTAAAATGTTTGAATAATTGCATGGATGAAGAAAAAAAATCTGTGTGCAGAATTAATGGTTTTAATTCTGTTATTCCTATGTACATGTTTTCTAAATGGTAGAAGCAATAGTACACTGTTATATTATTGCTGAATCCTGTTTTCAGTGGGGAGATCCAGCTCACACGAGAAAATGTTTAAATTGACAATGTGACAAATGGAGATATTTTGGACAGGACTCTGCCCCCCCCCCCAACTTAGTCATAGGTGGGCTAGATCAGATGTTGCTTCTTAGTCATAGGTGGGCTAGATGAGATGTGGCATCTTGTTTATCAGTGGGCTAGATCAGATGTGGCTTCTTAGTCATAGGTGGGCTATATCAGATGTAGCTTCTTAGTTAGTCATAGGTAGGCTAGATTTGATGTGGCTTCTATTGTACATGCAGTTTTTCCACTTTATATATGGTAAAATCAGATTTTTAATTCTTATTTTCAGTTGATTGAAGAGGAAGACTGATTCACAAGATCTACCAATGAGTATCCTGGAGTATGAGAACCAAATATTTCTGGATGCTTTCCATGAGGATGGACTCCTCATCACTGCTAAGTTAGTTTTGAACGTCCGATCATTATTATAACGTAGAAATAGTGGATTGATGACTTACAAGATGCACTTCTTTATGGACATTCATTCATCTTAGATGCACATAAAAATGATGCTGTAACAAAATTGCAAATTTTATATTGAAAAGTTGTAAAATATACATGTCCAAGTTTCTACTTTTGATTCAGTTTAAGTACCATTTGAATAGTATTTTACATTTTACATGTGAAAATTACTGTGCTTGTGATATTTTGGATGTACATTGACAGTAGTTTTAGGCATTTGAGTTCCTTCTTTTATCCAGTTGAGTAGTTACAATGATGTATTCCCAGGCAAAAAGCATTGCAGCCATAGCAGGTGTTGAAATCAATCAAGTGGACAAAACAAACTTTTACACATTCATAGGTGTATGTTTTTAAAGCGACTGATCATTAAAAAGTGCTCATTAATGGAATGTACTGGTATCATCATCAGGAAATACATGCACACACTGCCATATATCACAGTGTTACTTAAGAGTTACTTAAGTGTTATATGCCTTCGGTCATTACATCATATATTTTGCCATACGACTTCACATGATCACAGTAGAAACTATTCATTGTAATTAATTGTGATGGTAGTGCCAAGATTATATTATTGTAATTACGAATATGTAAAAATAGTTAATCAACTGCCACTTGAAAAGATCCATTAGGAATTGTATTCTCAGCTTGCTTTGGTATATCTTCTTAAATTAAAAAATAACATAAATGCCTGATTTCTGTCAGAAGAAACTTGAAACTACGCTTTAGAGATGAGTTAATTTCCAGATTGAGAAGCAAGTGTGTTTGCTACATACAAATTACAACTCAGTAAACTGTGTGTATATGTATGTGTGTGTGTATATATATATATATATATATATATATATATATATATATATATATATATATATATATATATATAATTCTTTTTTAAACAGAGGCCTGGGATTGGAGAGAATTCTGCTGAATTTCCTGAAGGTGTACTGTGATCCAGACAGTTTAGTTCTGGTCTTGAATGCAACTCATATAGATGAGGTACATAACAGCAGTTTTTGTATACATAAGTATTGACATGCAGACTGTAGACAGAATTTGCCATATGGATAACCTATAATTCTTGGGCTAATTTACATTTAATTTGATATTATATATGTTGCTCTATCAATGTTTTGTCTGGAGTCACCACTGAGGAAAAGAAAGACAGAAAGAAGGACAGAAAGAAGAGATCTTTCATCACAAAGGGCCTGGTTTGACTTGGTGGGACCTATTGCAACAGCACAACGGTTACTTTTCTGGGTCATTCAGTAGCTTCACAATGAAGTAGTCACTTGACTGGTACTGGTTTTGGGTTGTGCTGCAAACCACATCTGATCATACTGATATACTAACTCTTGCCTGTATCTTACAAAATTTACATACATTAGTGGATCAGAGATTAGGCCTTCCCTGCAGTAAGGGGATGTTACAGTCTTGACCTCTTACCTGTTCTCTCTATATGTTATGATTGTGTAATTTATTTGAATAAGAAACCCATGGAGTAAAATGTTTCTTCTGTAATACTTATCTGATCATAATAGGGATACACCCTGCTAACCACACACCCTCCCAGACCTCTGCAGTTACCTGAAAGAGCATGCATATACATGCCAACTCATGTATGCATGGGATTAGGTGCCAAGCCCAAGTGGAGATTTTTCGGACTTTGTTTTTGATAAAAACAAGAAAACAAGCTGTGAGGGCAGAAATTGTAAGATATTGGTTGTACTCCTAATGTATTATGATCAGGTAAGTATTGCACAAAACAATAAAATCCAGAAATTGGTTTCTTTTTTAGGTTTGGATCATTGCATGTCATTGCATATAAATTATTTTGAGTACAAACATTATGAAATGTTATAGACCACATGTAATCTTGTGGAAAATTGGAAATCTTGTCTAACAAGGTCATCATATTGTAAATTTATTGTGTGTGCAGGAAATTAAAGTTTAAATGGTAACTTAAAGTAAATCAATGGTCATGTTTTTGCATGCTTAACAAAATAAAGTCTGAAAAATTAGTGCAGTTTATAAACTTCAGTATTATCATATAGATTACATACTTTTTCTCTAACATCTATGTTGCATTGAAAACATCCAACAATTTTCACATTATTTTCTTCCACCTTTTCATTTTGGAATTATGTCTTCATATGTTGTTTAGCATAAACACATACACACATTTGCATGTATTGTAGATATTGCATAGGACACTCGTAACTAACTGTTAAGTGTTATCATTCTGGTGTATTCAGAATTTTACTATAGTAAGGAATTGTAGCAAAGGACTGTTAGTAATTTTATGATTCAAATATTTCAGTTTTATCATTTTTCTCAAGTGTTGTTTGATCCTTCCATCTTTTGCAGGCATACTTTTTGGAGCAGCTTGAAACTCAGGGGTTGTCTCCTCTGCCCAAAGTTATCACCAATGAATTCAGTGCTTCAGACAGGTACTGTAAATTGTGATAGTTTACCATCATACTTATAATTAGAAGAATTCTTTGAATAGTGCCACTTAAATAACTAGTCGGGGCCCTGAGTGGCCGAGTGGTCTAAAGCGCTCACTGTTACGGATCACTGCCATCTCACCTCTGTCTACGTGAGTTCGAGTCTCAGGCTTGGCTAACGTGGACACGTGAGAAAGCCTGCCAGTAGCTTCTCGTGGGTTGGTGGTTCTTCCCGGGGTTTTCCAGGGTTCTTCCTCCACCAATTATATTGGCTGCCATGTATAGCCTATCTTGTGCTGAAAAATGGCGTTAAACCCTACAACAACAACAACAACAACAACAATAAATAACTTGTTAAAAAAAATGTTAAGTATGGATTTAATAAAACTTAGTATGTGTTTATACATTGTCATTGTCTGAGACAAGTTCATTATTTTCTGTGGATGTTATCAGAGTTAACTTGGGATGTCAGAGATGGGTTCAATATTCAGAGTGAATATTCAGAATGAATAAATGGACAAAGGAAACTGAATTACTTTGGATTCCAAGAAATTCTTTTTATCCTGTAGAACATCATCCCTTTGAAGGACTCTTGCTTTTAAAATTGACAGGGGTGTTTTTCATTTGTCCCTTACATAATTTTCTTTTTACAAAACAAATGAGTCAAAATTAACTTTAATTGTTAGTCTTTTTGTCAAATGGTAACTGTATTTTTTATGTCCCTGTGGGATTAGAAAAACAAATTTACTTAAATTTTTAAATAATACTGATGTTATTGAATATTATTTAATATAATATATGCATTCATCACAGGAAGATATAATACAGCGAAACTTTTTATTATCTTAGCCCCTCTTTTACCTGGTATCCAGTACAGCTTGGCAAAATAACTGCTGAAACGACCATTTTAACACTAATCAGATTTCCATATGTATTTGCCACTAATATAATATGACCCAATAATTTTGTCCTGACAGTGTCGGCTTTAGGAAAGTTTCACTTGGATATGGTCAATAGGCTTCATAATGTAGCAGTTGCAATATGCATGGAAGCCTTCTGTCTGCCAATATGGATTGGACCATTAATTGTTTGAAGCATTCTAATCCTTTTTTCAAAAGGTAGTCATTGAAGGACCACCCAGTTTTAAAAGTAATTGCACTTGGAAATTCTCAAGGTTTTATTGTTGTAAAGATTGATAGTTAGGGTTAGGGTTAGGTTTTTTTTGAATCAAGTGTATTGCTGAAGTATCTTTGATTCACTTCTTATGCTGCAGTTTTTGGCATTAATGTTGTCAGTGGAGAGTTCAGTTTTTCTCAGCATCTTAACATAAAAAGGAAGATTTGAGTCCACAATAATTGGTGACTGCAGTAATAATGATAGACTCTTTTTGAGCTCCAATGATCAGCCCTTGCAATTGCAATAACAGATTTTTGTTGAGTTCCAGTGATCAGCCCCTGCAGTAGCCTTAACAGACTCTTGTTGACTTCACAGTAATCAGCTTCCTCAAAAGCAATAACAGACTCTTGCTGAGTTCACAATAATCAGCCCCCTCAACAGCAGTAACACTCTTGCTGAGTTCACAGTAATCAGCTCCCTCAATAGCAATAACAGACTCTTGCTGAGTGCACAGTAATCAGTCCCTTCAATAGTAATAACATACTCTTGCTGAGTTCACAGTAATCAGCTCCCTTAATAGCAATAACAGACTCTTTCTGATTTCACAGTAATCAGACCCCTCAATAGCAATTACAGACTCTTTTTGAGTTCACAGTAATCAGCCCCTGGAATAGCGATAACAGACTTACTGAGTTCACAGTAATCAGCCCCCTCAATAGCAATAACAGACTCTTGATCTATTTTACCTTGCTCATCTTGTTTGCAAACCTGAATGAAAATTTATTGTTGTTTTAAAGATATAAAGTTTGTGATGATACTAGTTTGTTGATAGAAATTGAGATAATTTTTATATCCTTTCTTTCAGACAGAATTTGTACCTGCAGGGTGGGGTTCTGTTCATCACATCTCGTATTCTTGTGGTGGACCTGCTAACAGATAGGGTACCTGTGGAAAAGGTCTCTGGCATCCTTGTCTATAGAGCCCATAGGTGAGTACAATGGTCTGTTATTATAATGCCACTCAGTATACAGATGCACCTCGTATAATGGGTATGGGCATGGAGTCAATTAAATTGGTTAAAGTTTATATTGTTATATCCAACTGCAATAACACATGGTGGAATATTGGTTTGCTGCTTTGCATCCTTACATACATACATCTTTACATCCATACATCCATCCTGAATCTGTTAGCATGATATAACAAAAACTATTAAACTTAGAGCCATGACATTTTGCACACTTTATCATGGTTATAAGTAAATGACATAATTAGATTTTCATTTAATTACAGGATTTTGTCTGTTTCTTTTTCTGTTACATGTTTGTGAATTATTTGGACTTTTATGAAAAAGCCGATTGAGGTAGGCAAATAAAATTTAAAAGGCATTTTTATATTCATTTGTAAATGACATTTTACAATATTAAGGACTAAGAATTTTGTGACAGAAACCATGCTAGCATAATTAAGAAAAAGAAAAGAAACTTTATAGGCGTATCAATATTAATATATTGATCTCATGATTTAATGACATTACAGCTTTTAGATTTTTTGGAAACATTTTGGAACATTTTTGGACTTTTCAAATTTTTTGGGACAAAAACATTGTTACACTTAAGGTAGACAAATAAAATTTTATATCCATGTTTTGATGCATATGTAGCTGACCTATACAATTTTCATGGCAATATAAAGTTTGAATTTTTCCTCCAGTTTTTTGTTTTGCAGATTTGGATTTTTTAAAAATCTCCAATGGGGGCAATTGTCTTTTATGAATATAGTTACAAATATAGTTATTTCTAGTTAATTTATTTCCATACATTTTTCTTATTGGTTAATGAGAACCAGTTGTAATGTTTCTTATAATTCAGTGCCATTTTTATGCATTATATTGACTCGGCTTTGTTGGAACATACCTCAATATAAGGTGCCCTCACAAAAGACCATGTGTCCCATTAATTTCTCCCATAAAGTGTTATGAAGAAGGAACACTTTTTTATTGACTGATCACTAGAGAATAGATTGCTTTGCTTATTGATTGGCACAGCAATTTATTTCAAATCACAATTTTTCTATTGACAGTAATATCTAAGAATTTCAAAAATTTTCACTCAATAATGAAAATTTTTCAAAAACTGGATCAGAGATTTTCATTTATAACTGTTCAGATTTCTATACTGTAAAGTGACATATACCAATGTGTTAGATCTTTAGACCTGGAGCCTATTGCAAGCTCAAAGTGTAGCTGTCATCACATAACGACTCAAACATATCAAACAAGAGTTTAGTCCAATCAGGAATCCATCAAGGAGGATGATATTTGTTGGGATACAAAACTGATTACCACATATGAAAAAGCAAATTTATGTGAGTCATATAATGACTCAGTTCAAGATCATGTTTTGCATTTGGGTGTGCCATTACAATAATTATGTGATGGCATGTGGGTAGTCTTTTTGTGCGAATAAATGGACAGTTACACCTTGATAATCAGCATATGTTCTCAGCTCAGTTGTTGATAGTTGCAGATAATCCACTATATTCTTCTTTTGTAAGGTATGATCACTACATTCTTTGTGCATATATTATGTAAGGTGTCAATCAAAATGACCATTGGAATTTGACCTAAATCACTCATAAGAAGTTGAAACATTGGCAGTAGTGACCTGGTATTAGGTGTATAGGAAATAAGTTGTAAGAATATTGTTTTCACAGAAAACTTATTTGTGTTGTTACGAATATTTAATTAAATTACTTGTGTGTTGGTTTTAAATTCTTTTTTATTTTAATTCTGTTTCATTACATTTGATTGTAATGATAATTTTCATTGGATTTGAATCTCTTTTCCGAAAATTGGCTTGACCCGATTAGATTATAAGTTACTTCAGCACTATTTTTAGTTCATAGATTTTGTAAACATCGAGTGAAGATGATTGGCTATTGCCAAGGTCATTTTCGGCTCACTTGTTAGCTGAATTGTAACAGCCTTTCTTTTTTATTTATTTCCAGTGTGAAAATTTGATTCTTAGATAGGGCTATTCTAGCTACGTGATAATTGCCATTTTTTTTTATTGCGCTGTTCAAGTTAGAAATCATGTAGCCTGTCACATGAACTACCATGTGACCTAAAATCGAGGCTTAAAACAGCCATTTTCTACTAGATCTATTGAGTTGTATTTTAAACCTTGAGGGCTTGAGAGGTTTTTGTTGTTGAAGCCAGATTGTTTTGAAGTTCATCTATTTTTTGGAATTTAATAATTTATTCTCTAGAAAACTAAACAAGTGCTTCATATTTATAAAAGTTCTGGGAGAAAGAAATTCGTTGGAAATTTATTCTGGAGTTTAACAGAAACATTATAAACTGTTACCATTAGTACAAACATCATCTGATGTCATCGCCTCCATGTTGGAATTTGATCGAGATTCGAACCTGGATCCAATTAGAACTGTTTAGTGATAGGACTTATATTTTTCAATCTTAGGATTAAATTTTGGATTATATTCACAAACCGTAAGTCCTATTTTTCTATTTTTACATTGTTTTCTAGGGAAATAAATTATTTTGTTAAAATTTACAAAGCTTGTTGACTTCACTCTTTTCTTTTGTTACATTTGTACGAGCCTACACGTAACAGTGTATATCAGTAATAAATCACCTGCTCTTATAGCATTGCAATATCCTATCCTGGCACCAGTCCACAGTCTAAGGACATTATTTCTCCTTTAATTAGTAAGTGCAGGTCTAGAATAAAGACAATAAAAACAAAACATGATCCTATTAGTCTGATATCATAGTCCACTTTCAGCAGCTGGAACATCCTCCTTCTTTCCCTTTCACTTATGTATTTATACACATGTTTCTTGGGCACTCAACACTTCATCAATTTGGTCATCTTTTGACATTTTTACTGCCAATTGTATCCTTTCTTGTGTTCTATTTGTTAATTTCTCTCCAGTTCTTGCTTTATTTTCATATATCTGCCCATTTTCATTGATTTTGAGGGTTTTGCATACATTGCAAGCACATTAGAGCTTGTGTTTCATTCCTCTAATAATAACTGGTGTCAGGGTAAGTAATTTCTACCCTTTGTTATTCTGGTTCATTATTTTTATGCGTATATTTTCCTTTCAGCCTTCAATAATTCCTCAAGGTATTCATAAGTGTGGGCATAAAGGCAGTGTGGGATACTGATACCACCTGTCTTCCATGCACATGTGTTGTTTATGACCTGACTAGATTTAGAACTTGGCAGAAAGTTGCTTGGGCTATGGTACCAGAAAGAAGTGTTTTGCTTCTTCCTCTTCTTTTCTCGAGGATACCCTTGATTCCCAGGAGGAGCTATGGCACATTTGGGTGTATGGAAGTCACCTGCTTCAGTGAGAGAGGTGTCTAGAATTATGAAGTTGCCTGCTTCACTTGGTTGGGAATCTCTGAGGGAAGGATTTTTGGCACATCCTGGTGCATAGAAGTTGTCTATCCCAAATAGCTGTCCCTACCTTTCTGATGCAAGGGAGGTGTAGTTGTTGCAGTATACCTCAAATCAAATCAAGATCTTGTAACTGAGTTCTCCCTACAGAGACTTTCTAGCAAGGTCTAGATCATCTGACTGGTTATTTCTTATTGACTGGTCACCAGTCACTGGGTAATGTGTCAGGTGACAGCTAAGATTGGTTACTGGTTACAGGGCACTGATCACTAGGAAATGTGTCAACTTGGATACCCGACTCCAGTCACTGTGACTGGGCAGTGAGCTCTGGGTACCATATAGCAATCACTTGGTATTCTGTATGGTTCTGCTCTTCAGTTTTCGATCTCTGGATGCATAACATGGAACACTGGGAGCTGAGTGCCAATCTACATAGAACAGGTGTTAGTCATTGGTTTTCAGACTGGTTACCATGGTTTGACCACAGGTCTAGATGAGATCAGTTCAATAACCCCTCTTTCCAAATGTTTCCATTCAATTCATGTGGGGAATAAATTTAGGGTTCTGAGAACTATTCTTATGGAAGTGATTCGGTAAGTGACCCTCCTATTTTGATGTTTCCATTCAACCCCTATATAGCTTAAGACTCCCAACACCTGTGGTAAGTTGGCTATGTCAACTTTTCTGACCATGCCACCCTGGATGACTTTGCAGTTGCTTCGTTGATTGGCAGATTGTGCATGCCCTTGATCTTCCTCACTTCCTCCAGCTACAGTATGGAGGGAAGGGGAGGGAGATTGCCTGGTACTGAGAGAGGGAATTACCAGTCCCTAGCTTCATGGAGAGAAGATCAACAGGCTAGTCCTTTCTTCCTTTGAGATGGGATAGTGAATCCCAGGTCAGGAAGACACCTTCTCCCGTAATTATGTTGATGTAGAAGAGTTCTCAGAAATATTTGTCACACTAGGTCCATCTGGTCTGTTGATGTCACATTCATTGTCTCACCCAGTGGGTCAGCTTAGGGAAGAGGAACATATTTGGACTTACGATAAGGTGGTAAATGCTGTTTACCATGTCCTTCCCTCATATTTTTGTCCCAAGCCTCCAGGATCATCAGAGAGTATGATAATAATCAGTTTGGAGAGGCTTTCTGAGACCCAACCTAAGTCACACCTGCTCTTAGTAGTGGTGAGGTTGCTGACTCAGAAATTGCCTAAAGGCCAAATGGGAACCAGGCAGCAGAAGTGATGGCCTGGTCTAACTATGATCTGTGTTACGTGTAGGCTCGTACAAATGTAACAGAAGAAAAGAGTGAAGTCAACAAGCTTTGTATATTTTAACAAAATAATTTATTTCCCTAGAAAACAATGTAAAAATTGGAAAATAGGACTTACGGTTTGTGAATATAATCCAAAATTTAATCCTAAGAATGAAAAATACAAGTCCTATCACTAAATAGTTCAATTAGAATCCAGGTTCGAATCTCGACGACGTACCAAAATGGAAGGCGATGATGTCAGATGTGGTCCCTGTACAAAATAACAATTCCTCAATTGAATCACAGCTTATGTTTCCGAATAATGCCAGAATAAATTTCTACTGAATTTCTTTCTCCCAGAATTTATAAAACAGTACACTCATATGGTTTTATAGAGAATAAATTATTTAAATTCCAAACACAAATGAATTTTAAAAACAATCTGGTAACCTATCTGACCTTCTAGGTATCAGGAATACAACTGACTGACGAGCGCTCAGAAAGAGTTATATATTCACCCGAATTATCATCCCGTTCTCGCGAGACAGTTGTTGTTATAGGGTTTAACACCATTTTTCAGCACAAGATAGGCTATACATGGCGGCCAGTATTAATGGTGGAAGAAGAACCCGGGAGAACCTAGAAAGAACCACCGACCCACGAGAAGCTACCGGCAAGCTTTCTCACATAACCACATTGGCCGAGCCTGAGACTCGAACCCACGCAGACAGAGGTGAGATGGCAGTGATCTGTAACGGTGAGCGCTTTAGACCACTCGGCCACTCGGGGCCCCTCGCGAGACAGACTACGTGATCTAATAACACTTGAAATACATAATAAGATATTTGCCAATTTGCACGTAGCTCTATCTAAGAACTAGACTATCACTCTAAAACAAATATAAAAATAAAACATTGTTTATCCAGATTAACACGTAGGTCGAAAAGGACCTTGAAAACAGCCAACCGTACTCGCTTAGTGATTACACTACCACGGACCAAGGTAAGCTACAAAATATTACTAATGTAATATGTTTTACGTCTTAGATAAACAGAATTACTGAAAAAGAATTTTGAATCCCTACAATAATCATTACAATAAAATGTAATGAAACAAAAATAAAATAAAAAAGAATTTTAAAACTAACACACAAGCAATTTAATTACATATATGTAACATCTGGTCTATCTTTTTTGCCAGCCTGGGTTCCTGTCCTGGGTGTGATCAAGACAGACTCCTTTGCCCAGTTAGAGCTTTATGCTTCCATCTCTCTATACCAAAAGAAAAAAGTTGTAACTCTCTTTCTCTCATGTTGATAAGTACCTCTGATATTTTGGCAGCCACCATCTCATGATGGCTTGTTCAGACTATTACAGTGGCACTGCTCTGGGGGTCTAAGTGGTTAGAGTGTCTGCCTCAGATGCGGGAGGTTGTTGGTTTGAACTCTGGTCGAGTCATACCAGAGACTTATAAAAATGGTACTAGCAGCTCCCTCACTTGGTGCTCAGCATTAAGAGGTTAGTGTTAGGACTGGTTGGCCTGGTGTCAGGATAAGGTGACTGGGTGGGACATCATGCTACATGTCTGCGGCATGATGTCCCAGTGCTAGACATTACTATAAACTGCTACACTGCAGATATCATAGCAATATGACTGAAGATTGTTAAAGCTACGTTAAAAATCCAAATCTCACACACACACACACACACACACACACACACACACACACACACACACACACACACACACACACACACACACACACACACACACACACACACACACACACACACACACACACAGATCTCTTTCATAAAATTCAAAGGTAACATGGTCAAGACAGTAGCTGCATCTTGGGACTTTTAAATTATTCCTGTCCAGTACTTCCACTCTACTTGTCATTTTATTTAGAGTTAAGCTACTGTTGATTTTTGTCCAATTGTATGAGCCTTGCAAGTTGTCAGGCCATCCTCCAGTCTGCAGATGAACATATTGCTGACAGCAATAGCAAGTTCACATGACAGCTTATCTTAGGCCATCAGACTCCCCCCAGATGGCATATTAAGCAATAATAGTAGCCATTAAAATGTAGGGGTTGTTTTTTAGAGGGGAGGGAGGTAAGACTCTAATTAATTATTAAGGTAATGCTTGCCAAATTCCCTTCTCCCTCCATGCTTTTCTTCAGTCTTGGTTCATGTTAAGGAAGGAGGATATTTTGATTGCCAGAAGTCAACTAAGTCGTCAGACTTGGATCAAGTTGTTTTTTATTCTGGACTTCAGATTACTTATTCGAGTAGGAAGTAACATATTTGGACTAGTGCCAGGAAAAGATACAGCAATGCTTTAATAGCAGGTAAGTATTATATAATTAAAATTAGTTTTATTGTTCCAAAAATTTCATATTCATGAAGGTGTCTCATATTTAGCAGTCAGTGTTTCCCACTAATATCAAGTGATACTAGGTATATGTGTTCTGTGTGATCTGTGTAAAAACTTTTTTTATATTATATTGAAAACTCCCACCAATTTGTTCAAGCAGTATGACTTTTTTGTGCTTGAACATAATGATATCTGTAATAGTCTTATGTTTAATGCTTTGGGAGATTTTTTAATTGATTGCACATGTAATCAGCTTAATTTAGTTTACTGCCTGTAAGTATTTACAAAATCATTAACCATATAAATGAACATTCACTTGGCTGTCAGTGATGCAAAATCTACCCATATGTACATGCAGAATGAGAAGCTATAGATCATAGCCAACTGCCATGACCAATACATCAAGACAATCTGAAGTCTGGAAATACTTGTCTGTAGTTGAGCCAGGCAGTGGGAAGAAGCAAAAGGTTTCATCCAATATGTGCTAACTTGCATTCTTGTATAGTGGGGCAAGTATAGGCTTTATGGCATGTCAGCTAAAGTTTGATGTTGTATGGTTGTAGTAATTTTTTTAAAAGCAGTATTCACATTAAATGGGAATCTACTTTAAAAATACAAACAAACTTTTTTTTTGTGGTGACCACTCTTTTATATGCTACATGGCTGGGGAATATGGGGAATAAATAAAATTCATAATTTCAAATCTTTGGCGTTAGATGATGTGCATGTCCAGGCAGTATATCTTGTTGCATCATCAATTTTTGCATCATCTACATACATTTTGCAGTGTGAGACAATATCATGATGATCCTAAGGATTTTTGTTTACCAAATTTATCAGATATTTTGAACACAGACATGTCTTGCAAACTGAATCCTGTCATAAGAAGTAAAAATCATAATTAGTAAAAGACACACAACAAATGAAACATTTGTAATTTCAGTGAGGTACGGCTTACATATAAATAGTTGTCAGCCATAAGCCTAACATGCAGATCGGAGCAAAGGTTGAATTTTGAATTCCTTCAGTGAAACTGCATCATTTTTGTTATTGTGCACTGTACATCTTTAAATATTTTGGTAACTCTTGCAGCCTTAGTCTAAATTTTGCACTTGTTGTGCTGGAATTCCAGCATTATGATAACAATTTTCATACAATTGTCATGTAATTTAACATATAGCCATTATTAAAACAAACAAAAGTTGACTAGTTATGTGATAAATGCAATCTCTCATTGGTGTTTATTTGATATTAAATATCTGTGTAACTTTTCATTGATAATATTACGTAAGTATTATTCATCAGAAATATTGTACAATTTATGTTTTGTTTATTTGTAGAGTTGTTGAATCCTGCCAAGAAGCATTTATTTTACGACTATATCGACTAAAGAACAAGGTAATTATAAAGTATTTGGTGATTACCAGAGATCGTATCAGTTAAGACTGTAAAGTAGATGCATCCACTGTATTGAATTTAGTGTTTGTAATTTTCTCATAAACAGAGAGCAATAAGTTAAAGAGTCAGTATGTAATAGAGTATACAATAAAAGTTGAGTAGATGCATCCACTGTATTGAATTTAGTGTTTGTAATTTCCTCCTAAACAGAGAAAATTAAATTATTGAGTCAATCTGCAATATAGTATACAATAAAAGTTGATGCAGGTGATCATTTACAAAAGATTTTGTTGTCAGTTCATTGGTTATACATGAATTGTTGTCTGTGTGTTGCAGTAAATAACAAGCTAATGGTGCACAGAGTTACCAAGCCTTAAGGCTTAAGTCTTATTGATTAAACCCAGCCATACAAAATTTGATGTATTCAGCCATAAAGAGCCTTGAGGACTGGTAACATTTTGCATTTTTTTTTTACTTTACCCCATAACTTGAAAAACCATCTTGCAGTTCATAACGTGAATGCATCATGGATCTGGTGATTGCTGTTATTTACCATATATTTTTTCTTGAATATGTTACCCAATCACAATTCCTTAGGAGAACTGCCTCGCAAATCCAGCCCTCCCAGGTTAAAAACTTTTAGCTGAAAAGCTAAAAGTTGTCTGCCCCTCTAAGTGGTGGTCAGGCAGAGTGATCTTTCCTTGGTACAGGGATTGGCACCAAATTCCATGAATATCCCAGTTACTATGTTCACTTGTGCTAAAAGCATTCTATCACCATGAGAGACATCGCAAAAGCCAGAATAAACTTTTGGAAGATATACCAATACAAGTTGGAGGAGTCTTTTCAATTCTAAGGAAAGTACCGTATTTACCATATAAATTGGGACACGATAAAATAATAATATTTTTCCCGCCCAGAACTTATGGTGAAACTTTTTTTCACCTAGGTCATATGTCCTAAGACTTAAGAAATGAAATAAACTTGTATTGCATTTGTGCTTCCCCCTCCCCATGCATGTTGCAATAAAATAGATCAATAAAATGCTTATTTGATAATAAAAAGAAACAAACTAACCTTGTATTGTTATCATTTATTCCTTTTGTTCTCAACATGAGCATTAAAGAATAAAATATATCCACGAAATCCGTATATGTAGCGTAGGCTTCAATACTTTAGCATGTGTCGCTTCTATCCGATAACACATGCCACGTTGTTCATTGACATGAACATTGAGAAACAAATTGTGTTTGGTTGTGCTCAGAGGTTTGAATATGTTATCCAACTGAAAACTGGATCCAACAAAATCGCAAACAAGAGGGAAATAATCAACCGATATCTTGAAGACATGATATGGTGTTAAGTGCAGAATAATCAAGATTGAATTATATCCAGGTCTACTGTATGACAGTATCTCGCAAATAAAAAAAAATCATTATTTGAAAACACATTCACTTGAGTGAAGTGACAATCTTTTCACCAGCACAGGTTACAAAAATATCATTACTATTTCCCTGCAGACATCAATGCTCCTTAGTATTAATTATTACTACAGATGCCAAGTGCATAGAAGCCTGGGTGGTGAATAAACACAACTGGCAGTGAGCAGTAAACTCCTTCTTTGAACTTACTGACAGGACAAAGGTTATATTTATTACAAAGCAAGCCAACCTCAAAGAAGCAGACTTTGGTTACTTTTTTTTTTATGGATATCAATACAAAGGTTATTTTTTTGCAAAGCAAGCCGACATTGGAAGCCGACTATGGATTCTTTTAAGTGCCTTCAAACAGACAGGTGCACTGAATTTACCTGTACAGGCCATCATTGCATCTTCCTTTAGGTAGTATTGTGATATGATATATTGACACTTCATTGCCCCCATTAGGTCATCAGTTAGCACCAATTCATAGTTATATATCTGAGACTTTATTGACTTTACCTGTATAGAATGTCACTGTGCCTTTCCTACAGGTTAAATTGTCTCATAATGGATATTGTTGTACCTACTTTGTAAGTATCTAGTTAACGGTGCCTCAGTTGTTTTTTTTATGTGCAGAGTTTTGTGTGTAATATAGAACTTGTTTATAGCTGTATAGCTTCTGCTCTGGTCGGACAGTTACAGGTGAGTTTTCTATACATGTTTTACTCAGTAGCATCCTGCTCATGCATGTTACTATAAGCAATGCTTGAGTGATGTATAGGCAATCCATTGGCCTTCCTACAGTAAACTGTGACTAGAATTGATTTATTGTCTTCCTGTTTGTACATGAAAGCACTATAAGTGACACTCCAGTGATTCTACCTGTACAGGCAGTCAAATTCACATGCCTATAGGTTATTATGGTTAGAACTGATTATTTAGTATCCACTTTCTAAGTATTCATAGCTATGCTCAAATCTACCAGTACAGGTCACATGTGCCCCTACACAAGTAGTTATCTTTGTGGGTAACTCTACATGGATATTCACTTGTTCATAAAACAGGACACTCACTACACTATGTGTATTGAGGGTCTTCTCTGTTTTGTCTTGCAGATTTAGACCGTAGGTGAGACCAGTTGGACAACCCCTCAACATGAGTAGTTTCTCTGGTTATCACCCCTTGAAGACATGTCAGACTTGCATATTATAGACTAAAGTTAATCATAACTTGGGGGATGAAAACATCTGATTGTATGTAAGTGCAGCAAGATGGAGGTCAGCAACTAGCCTCAATTACGGTCTCTCTTATCAGAATTATGGACCATATATGTGGATTAAACATCCATAACCCATCCCAACCTCATGAACTGGACATCTTGCCAGCTAAGTTGGCCATGTTCCTCCATGACTGAACTTGGCCACATAACTCTGATCATAATGGGCCATGACCACAATTCGATCTTATAGCATCAGCCAGAATGAACTTGTCCAGTTCTGTGAATTGCATAAAGGGGCCAAGCTGTTCATGAATAGAAATGTCCTGCGGCCAATGCCCAGTCTGTATGGGCACTCTCTCAGATCATTCTAACCACACAGTGCTGCTTGGCATTTTTGTGGAAGACATACAGTTTACATGGACATTCTTATGGATCTATCTTACTGCATGATACCTCAGACACTTCTGGTGTACGATGTCCATTCTGGGACCTCAGTTTTCAAGAGATGTCTCTTCACTTGCCCTCAAGTCTCTGCCATCCAAGAGACTCTACTTAGTGACATGTTAGAAGTAATGAGGTCTGACTCATAAGGACTGCAAGTGTAGTGGGCCACCATCATTGACATTCTTCTTCAACTCCTTCACAGGTAGTGCAGGTGACATTGATTTCACTACCTTAATCTAGAACCGACAAAACTGGCATTCAGGTTCCTTCATCATTATCAGATTTTACTTGGATGAGTGAAACTCCACCTTGCAGGATTGAACTGAACTTTCCTGACCTATCCCATCGGACATCTGTCCTCGTTTATGTACATCATCTACAGTTCTGACATCAGCTGAAAATTATCTATGGAAGATTCTACTTCCATTTGCTTCCACAATCAGAATCTTTATAGGTCCACACAGGACTCATCATTGTTGGCGATTCCTATAGACCTTGCCTCCTGAGGGTTCAAATCTGTTTCTATTGCTGTACAGTGATGGAAAGAGCTAAGCAAACAGCCAAAAGTGGCCTCTCACACAGCAGATGCACTGACTGGTTACATGGATCAAATATCCCATATCCTGTCCCAACATAATGAATCGGACTCCTCCCCACACAGACTAGGCTGTATACAATGGATGGTTGGGTCCATGACCACAACATCCTACACGCTTAGTCAATGGAATAAACAGGGGGGTGGGGTGATATTCATAAGATGGTCCACTTCATAACAGAGACGCAATATCCTTAACTCATTCTGCCCCAGAAACTTTTGTCATTTTCACCAGAAATGGGGGTAGGAAACTCATTTGAGGTTAATTCTGAATACATCCAAATTCATCTGCTTCTAAGAGTTTTTCACTTAGACTAATGCCTAATTGTGCTAGAAACATTGTTTTTCATTGGCTATTTGGCTTGCGCATGTGCAGAAGGATAAAAGTTGGTTTTTTTTTTTTTACCTATTGGACACATCATTTTTAATTCCTGACCACTTCTTACTCCCAACCCCCAACTTATCCTACTTTTTGCAAAGATTCACCTGTCTGCCTTAGATCACAGGCCAAAAAGTCTAAAATCCAGACACAAAATCTGATTCCGACAACGGACAAAGTTTTGGTGTAAAAAAATCATTTTATAATACGAGTAGAAAGTCCCAATTATTTGGCATCATTGTAGAGCTACATCTGTCTGCTTTATTGTAATACCATCCACTTTGGTGTATCTTAAATGACCTTGATGCTACAGAGCTCGAAAGTAGGGTACTGCCTCATCATGCCTACAGGCGGGATTGGGGTTGAATGAGTTAATTGTAATAGCAGGTGTTAACTTAAAATGGGTGGGAATAGATGCAGCGCTCTATACCTCCACCTTACAAATCAATCATGTCTCAAGATACGCACATAACCTTCATCACTACTGTCCTCTTTAATGATTAAGTTGATAAAATTCACAGCATACTACCATCCCCCCTCATTCGCAACGACAGTGGAGGGATTTGAATGGCAATCAATATGGTTTCAGGGATGTCCCTAGAGTGCATGCTGCTAGGGAACAATCCTACAGCTAATTGGAAGAGTCAGAGGAAGGTCACTTGTTTTCACCAGTATTACATGTGACCATTCCTATCTCAGTGACATACACACAAGCCCTCCATCCCACCTTTATCACAGATCCTGGTAAGGAGAAGGCTTGAGTCATTTGTGGCTGAATGGGGAAGATTTCCCATGACCACATGGGGACCCAGTATCATGTTCAGTGCCTGTACAAAGCCTGTG
This sequence comes from Megalonaias nervosa, assembly GCA_016617855.1. Lineage (NCBI taxonomy): Eukaryota > Metazoa > Mollusca > Bivalvia > Unionida > Unionidae > Megalonaias > Megalonaias nervosa. The sequence continues at coordinate 74,692 of JAECUM010004024.1, read as the reverse complement.
GTCAGAGTTCTGTCAGCTCCAGCATGGCACTTATCAATTGCTTCTCAACCTAAGCACATTCAGTCAACTCTGTTATGCTCTTGGGTTTGAGATGGAATGCAACAACGGGTTCTAATCCTGTCCATTGTGAAGCCTCCTCAACCAGTGTGGACTTGCAAGAGACATAATTTCATGCCCCCACTCAAATGGCTTCTACAAGTTCTGTGATTCACCTATAACTGGCTGCAAACAACAGACTAGTTATGTTTTCGAGCAAGACTTGATTTTATGTTTTACTCTCCTTTCATTCTCAATCTCTTGTCAACAAGAACAACATAGGCCAGGGGTCTCAAACTCAAACCACCCTGAGGGCTGCATGAGGGCATTTTCTATGGCCCAAGGGCTGCACCACCTTAGTTTTCTCTCATGACACCTTGTGACGCCAATCATTTTGTGGGCCACAGGATATGGCTTGGCAGGCTGCATGCGGCCCATGGGCCACATGTTTGAGACTCTGTCTTAGACCTTATTCCCTTTCAAGGTTTGGTTGATTAAGTCTGGACTCTTAGAATGTGTTTCACAGGGAATGAGATTTGAATTCATCAAATGGTGAGTTTTATGCCTGTTTGGAGCAATCCATCTGCTAGAGTATTCATTTGCTGGCTGAGTTTTGCTCAATATGGCATCGGATGTCTTAGTCCATGGTTGCTTTATTGGGCTCTCATAACACTGATTATGTGGTTCCAATGGAGACCAAACCTTGACAATTAGACCATCTCTCTCAATTGGCAACCCTTCAAGGTTGCATCATGAAGGCACTTTGGACTCGCATCAGCAGTACCTCTGCAAACACATCTGGTAATCATGATCAGTATGGATGCACACATGGAGGGCTAGGGTAGCAAGTTGCCCACCTTTCTGGACTCACATAGGAGCAAGGCCATTTCTGGATTATTATTTATATGTCCACATGATCAAAATAGACTTTTTAAAACCTGTGATTGGTGGCTGGTGGTCCTACATGGGAATAAAGTTCTCATTCTACCTGATAACTGTGGTGACTGATCTAAAACAGCGAAGTGGAACAAGTACTAGGACCTTTGTGCTTTTGTTTGGGATTTTCAAAATTTTCTAAAAGTATTGTCCTCAATGGCAATCCAGGTTTCAGTTTAACATATCCTAGGCTGGCTAATTTATTGGGAGACTCATTTTTCTGCAAGCAGGAACTTGTACAAATGGAATGGTCTTTTCATCCCTCAGGTTCATACAAATATGCTAAATGGCATTGACTTATGATGGATGTTAGTGACAAGGTGAAATGCCAACAGTCCTAGCCTTTGTCACATCAATCCTGGGACCAAAGTCCTGGCTAATTGCTGCTTCCAATAAATTGGAATGGTCAAATGTATACAAATCTAAACACCTTGGATTCTGAACATGTTACAGGAACCAAAACTATCTGAATGTCTCTTCTTCCTGATTAGTCTGCTAAAATAGGGAATACAGGAGCAACTGGGTCATTCTAGAAAGGCAATGGAATATAATCTCATTGGTTCATACCAGAGTACTTTATTCCAGTGGAGACATCCATATCACAATAGCTAACTTTCTAGGCTGTTAGATGAGAAATAGTTAGCACCCATCACAGTTAAACTTACCATTCTGTGATCGATAGCACAATGTGGTATCATGGAAGAGAGGATATTGCATGAATCAAAGACCTGTCTTATCTTCTATTCATCTGGATTTCACCTGGCCAAAGGCACTGGACCCTTGCCTAAGTGGAATTTTCATTGGGATTAACCTGGCTGAACAAGACATTAATTAAACTGCTCTCAAGAATTTAATTAGTACACCTATCATACAAGTCCTGCCTCCTCACTACTTTGTCAGTCAGCAGGCAAAATCAGCAATACATTTCCTGGTGGACCCATCTACTTACGGTCCCAGCATGATGGATCAATATTGCTCATGATGCCACCCACTTGCAAGGGCATCACTGTCTCACCTTTTATACACAATCTCCTCATCTGCATTATTGATGGCAGGCAGAATCACTGAAGTACATGTCTTGTCAGTGGACCCAAATTACATACAGTTCCGACTTGACTGGTCAGTTTCACTCAGGATGGCACCCACTTTTATTGCCAAGAACAGGCTTCTGTCCATGGTTAACCAGGCTTTTGTAATGAAGTCACTGTCTACCCTGGACACTTCAGCTCAAGACCACCTACAAGATCCAGTATGAGCTTTGAAGTAATATTTTAAAATGACAGAGCCATTGCATCAAGGGAGATCATGCTTATTTTTGACTCGCAAACATGAACAGGAAGATTTCAGCACAGACCTTTCATCCTTGATTAAGTTGGTTATTCACTCTGCATATTGAAAAATAACTCCAGCTCTAATAAATTTGTTATGCATTCTGGTTCACAAGTTTAGAACAGTTGAAGTTCTCTGACTGATCCAAGCTGTGGGATGGAGTTTGGAGTCCACATTCTCCAGTTTTATCTAAGAGATGTTTCATCCCAAAGGGCTCAGTTTGATTTGGTAGGACCTACAGCTGTGGTGCAATAGGTCACCTTTTCAGGTTGTTTGACAGCTTCATAGGATATGGCTTCACGACTTCTATTGGTTTTGTGGGAGGGAACGTTTTCCCTTTTTGAAGCCACTCCCTGACAGACAGAGTCTTTTCTAGTCGATCTTTCATCCCTATGGGCACCACTCAATCTGGTGGGACCTATATCTGTGGTGCAACAGGTCACTTTTTCATGTTGCTCGACAGCTTCATGTGACATGGCTTCACGATTTATGCTGGATTTGCGGGAGGGAACATTTTTTTCTTTTTGAAGCTGCTCCATGACAGATGGAATCTTATCCAGTCAGTTTATCTAGAAGCTGTCTCACATACCTTAGGGGACTGGAGATGGCATCTCCAGGGTAAGGGGATTATCTCCCTCTGCCTCGTACCTATTCTGCAAAGATTATATGATTGGGTAATGTATTCAAAGAAGAAACTAATTATTTCTTGTAAAATATGTTTCTTTGTGAATACTTACTCAATCATAATTCACGTACACCCTCCCAGCATCCCTGCAGTTACATTCATGTAGAGAACATGCATTCTGCTCCAGTAGTAACTGAGATATTAATGGGATTTGGTGCCAATCCCATTACCAAGGGGAGATCGCTCTGCCTGACCACTACCAAAGGTGGGCATATAGCTTTTAGGTTTTTAGCTAAAAGATTTATCCTGGGAGGTCTGGATTTGTGAGGTAGCAGTAATTCTTCTAAGGTACTGCGATTGGGTAATGTATTCATGAAGAAACATTTTTTACTAGAAAACAATTAGTTTTTCTAACATATATAACTTGACATATCAGATAATTATGCACAAACAGATGAGGAAATGACACACACTTACAAAGGAATCACACACACTTACAAAGGAATCACATACACTTATGAAGGAATCACTCACACTTACAAAGGAATCAAACACACTTACAAAGGTATCACATGCACTTACAAAGGAATCATATGGACTTACAAAAGGAATCACACATACTTAGAAAAGAATCACATGCACTTACAGAGGAAACACACGCACTTACAAAGGAATCACATGCACTTATCAAGGAATCACTCATCAATATATTTTACAATTTCATGAGTATGAAATTATCTTCATATATTTTCTCTGACGATTTATTTGCAACAAATATTGTATGACTGGTAATTAATTTGCATTGCTTAGTGTATTTTGGTAATTCATCAGCAATGCTTAGTGTATGACTGGTAATTTATCTGCAGTGCTTAGTGTATGACTGGCAATCTGTCTGCAATGCTTAGTGTATGACTGGTAATTTATCTCAATACTTAGTATTTAGTGTATGGCTGGTAATTTATCTGCAATGCTTAGTGTATAGCTGGTAATTTATATGCAGTACTTAGTATTTTGTGTATGGCTGGTAATTTATATGCATTACTTAGTATTTTGTGTATGGCTGGTAATTTATTTGCAATACTTAGTATTTTGTGTATGGCTGGTAATTTATTTGCAATACTTAGTATTTTGTGTATGGCTGGTAATTTATATGCATTACTTAGTATTTTGTGTATGGCTGATAATTTATTTGCAATACTTAGTATTTTGTGTATGGCTGGTAATTTATTTGCAATACTTAGTATTTTGTGTATGGCTGATAATTTATTTGCAATACTTAGTATTTTGTGTATGGCTGGTAATTTATATGCATTACTTAGTATTTTGTGTATGGCTGGTAATTTATTTGCAATACTTAGTATTTTGTGTATGGCTGATAATTTATTTGCAATACTTAGTATTTGTGTATGGCTGGTAATTTATTTGCAATACTTAGTATTTGTGTATGGCTGGTATTTATATGCAATACTTAGTATTTTGTGTATGGCTGGTAATTTATTTGCAATACTTAGTATTTGTGTATGGCTGGTAATTTATTTGCAATACTTAGTATTTGTGAATGGCTGGTATTTATATGCAGTACTTAGTATTTTGTGTATGGCTGGTAATTTATATGCAATACTTAGTATTTTCTGTATGGCTGGTAATTTATTTGCAATACTTAGTATATGACTGGTAATTTATCTGCAAACTCAATCCCATATGAAAGTTTCATGAAAATCATAAAATGGATATTAATTTTTGAATAAAATATTTTGTAGTCAAGGTTTGCTAATAATATTGACAGAGCTGATGTAAAATTGGCTTGCATTTTCTCTGATATCTCTGTGTGAGGAAAAATTACATCATATTGAATCATTTCATATTCTCAGTTCTGGAGTTTAACTTCTCACAGAATAATATCTATACTTTCTTTGAAATTGGGTCCAACTGCAGAAGGCATGGAACCAGATCAGTCATTGCATAATGTGTCAACAGATCTGAGTCTTTGCAGTTTGTTAGGAGTAATCAGTAGTGAATGCAACATTGACCCTGATCTGCTGGTGCATAGTGCAATGGCAGATCAGAGTTTATGTTATTTGCAGTTGGATTTGACTTCTAAGTGTGTATTGTTATGAGTAGGCTCGTACAAAAGTAACAAGAGAAAAGAGTCAAGTCAACAAGCTTTGTAAATTTTAACAAAATAATTTATTTCCCTAGAAAACAAGGTAAAAAATATGAAATAGGACTTACGGTTTGTGAATATAATCCAAAATTTAATCCTAGAATTGAAAAATATAAGTTCTATCACTAAATAGTTCTAATTGAATCCAGGTTCGAATCTCGATAAAGTTCCAATATGGAGGCGATGATGTCAGCTTAGGTCACTGTACTGATGGCAACAATTCCTCGTTGAATCACAATTTATAATGTTCCCGTTTAGAATTCCAGAATAAATTTCCACTAAATGTCTTTGTCCCAGAATTTTTATAAAGAAGAGCACTTGTGTGTTTTCTAGAGAATATTAATTATTAAATCCACAAAATAGAAGAAGTCTAAATCAACTGGCATCAACATAAAGCAACCACCTTGAGCTCTAAAGGTGAAGAATACGACTGAAAAATCTACTAGAAAACGTCTGTTTTAACCCACGATTTTAGAATACATGGTGGCTCATGTGACAGGGCTACGTGATCACTATTTTGAACAGCACAGTAAAATAAATGCCATTTTACACGTAGACCAAAATAACCCTAGCTAAGAATCAGATTCTCACACTGAAAATAAATAAAAAAGAAAGGCTGTTTACAACTTAGCTAACACGTGGGCTGAACATGACCTTGGTAATAGCCAATCATTTTCATTCAGTGTTTACAAACGTCTCAACCAAGGTGAGCTAAAAATAGTGATAAAGCAACCTTTTACGTTCTACTCAGGTCAAAACAGAGAAGTGAATTTTCTGAAAAAAAATTCTAATCCAGTGAAAATTATCATTACAATAAAATGTAATGAAACAAAAATAAAAAAAAATGAATTCAAAACTAACACACAAGCAATCAAATTACATATACGTAACAGTATATATGGTACTAAATTGCTTATGCTAAGATTATATTTTGTTGTTATATTTTCAACTAAAGGAGTATAATACTACAGTGATCACCTGTTTATAAAGCCACCCCTTCTGCAGCAGGAAAGTGACGTTATTAGAGGAGCGACCCTTCAAAATGGATCATTACATTATAGCCGATACACTGTAAAATATATTGACATTAGAGGGCTTGTCAATGAAAATAGGAAGTAATGAATCCTACATTTACTAGCTGCACTATTAATGTAACAGAAAGGGAAACTTTAAGCTTGATGTCAACACTGGTTAAGATATTTATTAGAGAGGTCCAGTAACACACTGACTCAACAAATGAGAAAATATTTAGTGAACTACAGAAATTACGTAAACTTCAAACAGAAAACAATTGGTCTTGTATGAGCCAAGATACTAGAAACCATGACTTTAAGTGTAAAACTGACATTTTGAGATTTTGTGTATTTTTATAAGGGCAATCTTTCCTGAATATACTGCAGTTTATTTTATATGAAATATTATAACTATTAATAGAAGCACAATAGTTTGAATGCATGATGAAAACAATGTTATGATGTTAAATATTCCCTTTTGTTTTGTCATTTTTCTACAACAACATATTTTCCACAGGGATACCATCATCATCATCATTAGATAATACTTTGTTATTTTTCAGAACGGCTTCATCAAGGCATTTTCTGACAATGCTTATGCATTCACCAGCGGGTTCTGTCAGGTGGAACGGGTGATGCGGAATCTCTTTGTTCGGAGGCTGTTTCTATGGCCAAGGTTTCATGTCAATGTGGCGAGTTGTCTGGAACAACACAAGGTCTGTACAGCAATTGTTGATTTTCATAACCGTACAAAATCAAATGGTCAGAAGTTGATGACAGTGGGTTGATATTGGGAAAAGAGCCTGGCTGTATTTAACTTTTTTGAGCCATGATTGGTCATTTGGTAAGGCATTCATCTGGGTTCGATACATGCCTCATCCAGCCTTGTCGTCCCATGTCAACTGCTTCTGATTATCATTGAAAAAGGTACTTAGCTCCCATTTCCTCAGCATATTAAAGGGTATAATGTGTTAAAAGTGTCATCCCCCCATTTCTTAAATATTTTTCTTTAATATTACAAATGATATTCATATTTATTTTCACTTTTAATTGTAAATTAAACAAAACAATACATGATAATATTTTAATAATATGTTCTCATCAAATTTGTCATTATTTACTTGTGTATATCAGGTGTTGTGGATGATTAGACTTGTTGTAATTTCACAATATTGTAATATGTGACATTTATTGTTGATGTATATTAGCTTTTATTCTGTCACAAGTTTGGCTGTATCTGCGGTGCTGGAAAATTGAAAAATATTGTGACAGTATAACTACTGGTAGCCGTCAGCAAATCTAAAAATGCAGTGAATCAGTAATTCCTATGCTAATATACATGGGAAAATTTTGTTGAAATATAGCCAAAATGTAATTGTGCATGGCGTCATATCTAAGTTTGTGAAATCACATTGGTTTTTTACATGGGATCTTACTGCTGGAAATTTTCATCTACCACTCTACATTTGTAAATGTGTTAAAATACATTGTAAAAATTGGCTGTCAAAGATATCTCAGGACTAAAAAATCTACACATATGCTTGTCCAGTGGAATGGAGAGGGCTGAAAAAATTGTTATATTTGTTCTGTACAATGTGAGAAAGAGTCAGATGATCAGCAATTTTGCAGAATGTTTAAGTTTACTATGTTACATATATCTTCCTATTAGATTAATTTTGATATTTGTAGGAAGTGAAAACTGGTTACTTTCCACTCAGTCGCAGAATAGAACATCTAATGAATGACCATTGAATGTATTAGAGTTATAATGCCAGTCTGTGACATAAACACATAGCAATATCACATGAAAACATTCCATGACCATTACAGATATTTAAACTTACGATGCCATACTGTGATTTAAGGACATAGCAATATCACATGGCAACATTCCATAACCATAACATATATATATTGAGTTATGATGCAATTCTGTGACATAAACACAGAGCAAAATCACATGGCAACGTTTTATAACTATTACATATATTCAGAATTATGATGCCATTCTGTGACATAAACACAGAGCAAAATCACATGGCAACATTTTATAACTATTACATATATTCAGAATTATGATGCCATTCTGTGACATAAACACAGAGCAAAATCACATGGCAACATTTTATAACTATTACATATATTCAGAATTATGATGCCATTCTGTGACATAAACACAGAGCAAAATCACATGGCAACATTTTATAACTATTACATATATTCAGAATTATGATGCCATTCTGTGACATAAACAGAGCAAAATCACATGGCAACATTTTATAACTATTACATATATTCAGAATTATGATGCCATTCTGTGACATAAACACAGAGCAAAATCACATGGCAACATTTTATAACTATTACATATATTCAGAATTATGATGCCATACTATGACATAAACACAGAGCAACATTCCATAACTGTTACATATGATGCAACAATATGACATAAACACATAGCAACATTCCATAACTGTTACATATGATGCAACAATATGACATAAACACTTAGAAATATCACATAGCATCATCACATAACCATTGCATATATTAGAATTAAAAATCCACATTGAGACATAAACAGTAGTATTATGTAACCGTTGCATGTATTTGAGTTGTGATACCACGCAGTGACATAAACACTTGGCATTGTCACATAGCAACATCATTAGAAACACCAAATGGCTGCAGTCATGTGATACTGCAAAACTGGATATTTTCAGGGTCCAAAAATTTCATGCTTCCAAACTATCTCCTTCAAATATGTTGCCCTGATCATATTAACATTAGAATTATAATAAGTTTCACTGTCTCAAAAATCCAGCAATTCTAGATTGATGATACAAATTTTATCTTTTGTGTCTACATATCATATAGACAAATGGAAAAAACTCTTACCATTACTTTCCCTTCATGCCACCAATTGGCAGTAGCTGAAGTTTTTGCTCAGTATGAGATACATCGACACAGATTGCCTCATTGAATCTTTCAAGAATCATCATGATGATCAGTATGCTTTTCCATCGAAAGGGACAAGTTTGCTGCCAGCCCCAATCTGACTGATGCATACCTTCATGTCCTGATCCATCCATCTTCATGCAAGTTCCCCTTATTTGCATTCTAAAGAACAATTTACCAATTTTGTGCTCTACCTTTCAGACTAAATCTCAGCCCATAGGCATTTACAAAAATAGTAAAACTATGTTGTCTCCTTGTTCAGGACCTTAATGTTGACTGTGACTTCTTTGTACCTGGACAGCATCCTTCAGAAACATGATAAATGCTTATTTGTTACAGAAAATGAAAAAAAAATCCCCAGAGTTTAGTTTTATGGCTACCATCAAAGAGATATACCAGGTGTTGCTGGCTTTTGAATGCATGACTCTCCTATACATAAATATAAAGTCAAAGAAGCAGTCAACATTGATGATGAGGAAGAGTCTCTTTCTGCTTCCACAGTCAACAAAACTCAAGAAAATTTATGATTGTATGTGACTTAGGGAATGCTTTTTGGATAGCCAGATACCAACCGTGTTCTTGTCATGTTGGTACAAGACACATTCTGCCACATAATATTCTGAGCTCCGGATGTTTGATAAGAATGTTTCTCCACTGTTTTATAAAGATGGATAAGAATGAATTTCTTGCTTCATAGAAGCTGGTTAAAAACATTGTTGCCATGTCTTCAATGCTGGATCTGGCCTTATTATCAATTTTCCTACTGGCTGAAATATTGACAAACCAACACACATGGCAGTCAATGGCCCAAATTGCTCAGGTCATTAACAGAGCTATCATACACTCCCTCACATCTACAGATAAGTTGAGAGCAGCAGCCATGCAAGGTCTGTACACATTCAAGCACTACCAGAAGCATACAGAGACAAAGGATTATTTCTCCTTCTGAAGGTGTGAAAGCAGGATATCACCTATAAGCCCTGTCTTCATGACTTAAGTTGGTTACATGCTTGGTGTACTCAGATGTCTCAAAAGATCAAAACCACCTCATGAGAATTTCTGCTAATGAAATTTGAGCAATCTCAGCGAGACTCCCATTCAAATGCAATGTTTTAATCAGAGACATGTAAGAAGCTGTTTGCTGGCATGCAGAGTCATCCTTCTCGAGCTTTCACCTCAGGGATTTAATTTCACACAGACAAAATCAGAATCTGGTGGGACCCATGGCAGTGGCCCAGAGCCTTTTTGAAGCTATTATCTTTGATTTCTGATAGTGCTAGCCTCAGTGTGTACAGTGAGCGAGTGACATACCCTTTCAATGGACTCACTATCTCCAGTTCAGATCTAAAGTGGTTCTGTATTATTAATGACGCAGCCAGGTTTCTTAGCTATGATTGGTTACCATATTTTGACAATCAGAAGCTTGTTATCCAAGATCTCTATTGACACAGCAAGAAACCTGGTGTGTTCCTTAAACAATTATTTGAAAAACATTCCTCAAGCCCTACCCTCATGGCTGAAATGTGTAATATGAAGTTTTCTGAATTATCTCAGCACCAGATATGCCCAGAAGAATTTCTGCTCTTGAGATTAAAGCAATCATGGCAAGTCCTGTGTTAGAAGGCAATATTTTGATCTGAGATGTAATGGAAGCTCTTAGCTGGCATACATTTAACCTTCTTGAGTTTGTTCTGAGATCTAGCTTCATAGAGACACATATCATGTCTGTTTTGTCCAGTGGTTGTGACCTGGAAGGCCACCAGAGCTTTTTGAGGTTAGCATCTTTGGGTATTTTGCTCAGTAATGAAAAGTTATCCTTTATCCTTTTGTGACAGTTGTGCTACTGAAAATATTTACCTGGTTGTATTACTAGTAAACTATGCCACACTGCCCTGCAAATGTGAGCATCCTTGTTAATGTATCACTCCACTTAAACTAGCACCACTTTGGGGTGGGGTGAGGTGAAAGGGGAGTGATGAATAAGAGTTTTTTCGCATTGTCTCTATAATATATAACATGAAAGATGAAATTTTCATGTTCTAGAATTGCAAGATTCAAGAAGGGGTGAAGTTTATGTTCCTAACATTAATGTTATTAGGTAAGTATTCCTGAAAAAAAAAACATTATTTACTAAAAGATTTGCTTTGCCCCTATTTTAATTTCTTGCCTTCTCTTATGCCATTTATGAGTGAAACAATTCAGGTATGTTATCAAATGTAGTTTGTTTATTCATTTGTTTAATATGATTTGTAATCCACAATATTAACCATGGTGTAGTAAAGAAATCATTTCTTTGATATTTTTTTTTAATTTGTGGAGAACCAATTTTCATGGGTTTCAAGGTTGTTACAAATCATAAATTTAAAACCCCAATGATTAATAATCCATTTGTGAAGACAATATGTCTCTATGTTAATGTTCAGACAAAAAGGTTGCTTTTTGAAAAACCATGAAAATTACATCCCCTCCCCCATAAATGAATTTTTAGCTTTTAAAAAAAGTACTAGCATCTGCTTCTATATTGTGCAGGTGGATGTGATAGAGATACAGGTGCAGCTGACACCAGCCATGTTGGCCTGCCAGATGGCTCTGCTGGATCTACTGAATGCCTGTGTACAGGAACTCAAGAGATGCAACACAGCTGTAAGTGTATGCATTGTCTTGATCAGTTAGAATAATTAATTTTGGAGAATGTAATGATACCATTAGGACAAATGCTTAACAAAAATAGTTTTTAAGGTAAAGTTTCTTGGTGTCATTATACTTTTTTCTGTCTGTCTTCTTCTACAATTTATTGGTATGGTGATAAATTGGTATATTGTGATTATTATTCATCTGCAAGTGAATAGAACGACATAGATAATCCACTGTGGTGACATTTCATTCCATGACTTGGGGTTTTATCTGCATTTGTAATCCTTCTTCCATAATATAGTCCATCTCACAATTTTAATAATGAGAGATATTGATCTCCATGTTGTCTCAGTGGTTGATTTTTACTTCCTCACTGTATCCCCATCTTGCCACCCCATCACCTTACCAAATCCAGATAAAAATTCATTGTTTGCTTATGTACAAAAATCCTCAGTATCCTTAAGTTAATTTTCTGTCAAAAATGATTTATGCAGCATCAGTTATGCCATGTGCCTGTTCATACACATCATGCAGAACATGACTTAATAAATGGATGCAGTCACCTATTTCACATGTTTTCTCAAAGACAAGAAAAGGACAATTATAAACCTTCCAAAATTTATTATTTCAGATAGATACTGAGGAAATTACGGTTGAAAATGCTATTGGGAAGTCATTTGAGAAATCCATCCGGCTTCAGCTGGATCCCATGTGGCACCAGCTTGGCCCCAAAACCAAACAGCTTGTTTCGGACCTCAAGACACTCAGACTGATCCTTCAGTGAGTAGAGAAATGACAGTGATATCAGACTTGACATTCAACAGTTTGATATGTGAAACATAAGAGTTCCTGAATTTAGTGTATAAGAATGAGAATACTGTAATAGACTATAATAATTTCATAAACTGTGAGTCAGTTGCTTTAAATCAGTAAAACTTTTCTTAATCAGAAACTGCTGGGAGCAATTTTGCTTGTTTTATGGAGGTGGCCTTTATATAAAGAGGTTTGATTAGTATTGAAACAGTCTTATTGGGATTAGGGTGTGCAGTTATACCATTATATCAGTATATTGTGATGTGGATCATGCTGATACACATGGTACATGGTATATTGTGATGTGGATCATGCTGATACACGTGGTACATGGTATATTGTGATGTGGATCATGCTGGTACTTGGCTTATTAAATTTTTTAAATAAACTTTTACTTTTGTTAACTTTCTGCCTTTATGTTTCTTTGAATGTTTTGACTTTTTTGAATGTCAATTGTTCCAGAACCCTCCAAAAGATTTCTGATAAGAAAATATTAGAACTGCATGTTATATTCAGTTTGATTTATAGCAGAGACCCAAAATTTCAGATGTGGTGAAACAAGTGTTGAAAAAAGTCACTCATCTATCAGCATTTTTGGCTGAAATTCTTAAAAAATAGATTGAAAATTAATAACTAACTTTGCCATTTTGTCAGAAATGTAAGTTGAAGTGAAGTTTATTGGTGGGACAGATAACTTGACTGCTCATTTTCATTGACATCATCTCATGGTTGGTGCCTATGCAGCCAGGAGTTGATAACATGTAAATTAAACAAGAGCTTATATCATGCAGATTTGACTCATCCCTATGTAAAGATTTTCCTAATCCTTGTTCACTTAAATAAATATCAAAGAAATTCAAGTTACATAAACTTTGACTTCTTGTTCACTCGTTAATGTTAATTGGCATTTCTATAGATATTTCTTCAGATATATTACTTGGTCATAATACATTAGGAAAATATCCACTACCTTGCAAGTGCAGCCCTTTCAAACACAAAAAAGGACCTTAAAACTGTAATGGCTTAACATTCGTAGCAATGGTGCTAAAAGGTTGTCAGCTTGATTATAAAGAAAGTCAGACAAGTAATCAAATCTTTGATATAGAGACTGGAGCCAAAAGCCCAATAGTCATCAGTTACTACTTTTTACTTTGGAGCAAATTCTTGGAGTTTCTTGCTTCATGGATATAGAGTCCACCTGATTTCAACCATTTTCTGGCCCTCCTTTTGTTGATAAATATTTATCACCTCTTTTGTCAACTTTGTCATGCAATGATCATAGCTGTCAAGTGTCCCTTTTTCCATATGTGTCTCGTATTTGGACCTGAATATGGCCGTATGTTTTTCTTGTTAAGAATCAGTTCTTAATTTAAAAAAAATTAAATTTAAAATTTTGTTGCAATTTTCAGTTTATAACAGGCACTTGGTTCCATTCTGAGAGTAAACATATTTCATGTATATAGGGATACAGAGTTCTGTAATATGATTGGTTCATTCGAAATCAAGGTTACTATGCCAGTCTTTAACCACCATATTGGACTGCACAAGGCAGTTGGCGCTATCACTGTATCTCATCTTCATAATATTCAACTTCAAGTTATGTCAAAAAGGAAAGCAGAAGATTCAGAATTGTCTGCAGCAAAGAAAACAAAACAGAACTGGAAGGACAATTGTTAAGATTTGTGAAACCATCTAGTAGAGGAGAAGATCTTGCATTTTGCAAATTGTGTAATTGTGATTTTGCTATTGGGCATGGAGGTGCCCATGACATAAAACAGCATGAAAAAGCTAATAAACATCAGCTTGCTGCTTCATCATCAACAACTCAATCTGAACTTGTGATGTTTATAAATGCCAGAAAGAACCATGATGTAATTTGATCGAAGTTTGGTTTACTAAATTTCTGTTAGAAATGAACCTTCCTCGGTTACTAGTGTTGCTGGCAATTCAATTTATTTCGCGCACTTTTCCTAGATAGCAAAATTGCAAATTATTACTCATGTGCTAGAAGGAAACAGTTTAGTAAAAACATAAACAGAATTCAGGTCATCAATGACAGATGGTACATTGGGATCGATAATGATTGAAAAAGCAAGGTGTGGAAAAGGCCCCTATAAACATCCTGTGTCTGAGTGTTGCACCTTCTGAATAGGCACCTGAATGGAACATGTGTGCATCTTTGACATTAAAAAATTAAGTAAGTCACTGTCCTACTTTACTGATGGCTGTAGACATTGTCAGTAGTTACATATGCATTACAGTTTTAAAAATCAGTATTTGTTCCTGAAAATCAGTATTTTTGTCATAAGCGGTCAGTATTTTTTTTTACTCTGGGGTTTGCAGTATGAATGAGTCATTCTATGCCACTTTAATTGCTTGCACAGTCAGGGCCTGAAAATTTGGATGGTCCAAGACTGAGTTTTTTTTAACAGTGGACCATTCATATGTAAGCAGCACTTGTCTATCTGACCTTTAATATTTCTTATTTTTTCCTATCAGTTGAAGAAAATGTGCTTATTAATCCTTGAAACACCTGAAAAGAGCCATTAAAGAGCACTGATACAAACGGAAGTTGATTGATAGTGAGCAACAGGTTATGTTCAGTTTGATTAGAAATCTGCAAATTTAGCATGCAATCCGCTGATCGCCAGTCTAACCTTGATCTTTGTCAATCAAATGTTTGTCAGTTATCAACCATAGCTAAAACTGAGCATTGTTAGTATCAGATTACTGTATGTTTGAATTGAGATTCTATGAGTATGTTTAAGTATGGTGGAGGGCAAGAATCAACTGGAGGGAATTCATCTGCTACAGTACAAATTGCAATGAAGGGCTTTAAACTTCCCTGGTCCAAAAAGGATGGAAATTGTGATAAAAATAAATGTTATTGGACTTTCCAGGTTCAATGGGAAAAGGCTTGACAATGGCAAGAGGTAGATTATATTTTGTGAAGCATTTACGGCACAACCAGAGTCAGCCAATCATTCAAATACCTTAGTCATAGGCACATCCAATTTTATTACTGATCCACTGATAGCATGCAAAACAAGCAAAGTGCATACTATTTGCTCCATTCAGGTTGTTGATAGTAAATTAACATACTACTCTCAATCATTAAGACCCTGGTTGCCTGAGCCTTTAGAAAGATGAATGCACAAAGAGTTATTCACCATGTCAAAGGGATTAGAACTAGTTAATTTCTGTCCTGATGAGACCATTACCTATGGACTACTTTTCTTTTCTGAAAAAGCATGGCACTTGTTACTTACTGTACACTCTGAGGGCCAAGGCAAGACAAGGCAAGGAAAATCAAGGTAAGGCAAGGCAAAGTTCATCTGAGGTTAGAAATCTGTGGTAGTCTGAGTTTTCTGTGACCTTTCCTACTCAATTTTTGATATTTTTACAGTGAAAACATTAAAATATATAAAATGGGGTGTGGAAGGTCAGAGAAACCCTAGGCTCTCTGCTAAGTGGATTGTTACTTTATGGTCTACAGACTACATATAGACTGACTTGAGGGTGTTTTCCCTTCTGTTTCACTGAGAGAGCATTGAATTGCATTTTTGTTCAGTAATGTTTGGGTGTTTGATATCTTTTTTTTTTAGAACAGTTAGTCTTGAAGTTTTAGCTAAATACAGCACTGAGATTCAAAGAGGATCTGACAATAGAAGAAATGATCCTGTGATTTGAAAATTTTAAAATGTTATGGTTAGTAAAATATTTCTGTGATTTAATAATAAGCAGTTAAGTAGTCATGTGAATTTTGAGTTTGCTTTAATTTGGTTACGTTTCTGTCTTTCATTATGGTTATGGAATGTAGTAACTATCTGCATGTCAGACCTTGTGGTTGGTCTGGTCCTTGTCTAATGCAAAGGCTATTTAGGGTTCTACTGGTCCTGGACCAGTGACACAAAAGTGAAATTTTCATGCTGTGACAGTAGTCGTTAGAGCTTACAAGTCAATTCAATACTTGATCCTTTCTTGTTAACTTTCCAATAATTGGCCTTTATTCATACATTGACACCTTTGTAGTTCAGCATAGTGCATTTTTACTGTTTTTCCTATTATACTGGTGATAACATCCTGCATCTCAGTTAAAGTGATGCTAGACTCATTTTCATCAGTGTATGCTTTTAATTGTGCTCTTTGCATTCTAAACAGTATATGGAATGAATATAATCACATCTGCATATTAAACAGTACATGGAATGAATATAATCACATCTGCATATTAAACATTATATGGAATGAATATAATCACATCTGCATTCTAAACAGTATATGGAATGAATATAATCACATCTGCATATTAAACAGCATATGGAATGAATATAATCACATCTGCATATTAAACATATGGAATGAATATAATCACATCTGCATTCTAAACAGTATATGGAATGAATATAATCACATCTGCATATTAAACAGTATATGGAATGAATATAATCACATCTGCATATTAAACAGTACATGGAATGAATATAATCACATCTGCATATAAAACATTCTAAACAGTATATGGAATGAATATAATCACATCTGCATATTAAACAGTATATGGAATGAATATAATCACATCTGCATATTAAACAATATATGGAATGAATATAATCACATCTGCATTCTAAACAGTATATGGAATAAATATAATCACATCTGCATATTAAACAGTATATGGAATGAATATAATCACATCTGCATTCTAAACAATATATGGAATGAATATAATCACATCTGCATATTAAGTAGTATATGGAATGAATATAATCACATCTGCATTCTAATCAGTATATGGAATGAATATAATCACATCTGCATATTAAACAATATATGGAATGAATATAATCACATCTGCATATTAAACAGTATATGGAATGAATATTATCACATCTGCATTCTAAACAGTATATGGAATGAATATAATCACATCTGCATATTAAACAATATATGGAATGAATATAATCACATCTGCATATTAAACAGTATATGGAATGAATATAATCACATCTGCATATTAAACAGTATATGGAATGAATATAATCACATCTGCATATTAAATAGTATATGGAATGAATATAATCACATCTGCATATTAAACAGTATATGGAATGAATATAATCACATCTGCATATTAAATAGTATATGGAATGAATATAATCACATCTGCATATTAAACAGTATATGGAATGAATATAATCACATCTGCATATTAAACAGTATATGGAATGAATATAATCACATCTGCATATTAAATAGTATATGGAATGAATATAATCACATCTGCATATTAAACAGTATATGGAATGAATATAATCACATCTGCATATTAAACAGTATATGGAATGAATATTATCACATCTGCATATTAAATAGTATATGGAATGAATATAATCACATCTGCATATTAAACAGTATATGGAATGAATATTATCACATCTGCATATTAAACAGTACATGGAATGAATATAATCACATCTGCATATTAAACAGTACATGGAATGAATATAATCACATCTGCATATTAAACAGTACATGGAATGAATATAATCACATCTGCATATTAAACAGTATATGGAATGAATATAATCACATATTAAACAAGAAGATATTTGCACATTGTATACAGTTTGGTTTGATGTTAGTTTACAACAAGTTTTTATGCAGTAACATTTTATGAAGTGTTACCAAGGCAAACATTGAGACATGAAAGGTCAACATTGCTGCTTTTTACCAGCATCCACAGCCTTTGATATTTGATTGCAACGTACACCTATTAAATGATTTCTTGTACTTTTTATTCATTTATTTTATAGTTGGTTTCAGATGGCATTGTGAATGGTATACAGTGCTGCATCAACAAATGCAAACAACCTGAAGATCATAATTGATAACGAAAGTTTCTCTTGCTTGTGTTCTTTACTATTCTTTCCTATGTTAACATCAAAAGAATGCATTGAACTGAGTAAAACACTTATAATGTTAAAACTGCCACCATGTTGTCCCATGATTTCTTTTTGCAAAAGTATTTACAGGTTCTGATTTTACAACAATTTTCAGTAATTTTGCTTAATGGGCAATTTTTTAAAGACATTTTGTTTGGTTTTATCAAAAGGCATCCTTTTCCTAAAGAATCTTCAATAATTATTTTATAAAAAATAATGATTACCAATAATGACATGGATGAGAGTACCATGTGTACATTTTTTCACAGATACCATGATGCCATTTATCAAATTCAAGATGGAAGCAATTGGGAAAACAAGCACTTTTTTCTTTAATTGGCAGAGAGAGAGGTTGAATGAAGATACTATGTACTGTCAGTGTTATTATTAATGTCATGTTGATGGTTAAGCTTAGTATGATATCTCTTTTCAGCCATCTTACTCAATATGACTGTGTGACTTTCTACAATATGGTTAACTCTGTCAGGTAAAACATGTTTTGTGACTATTAATAATGCAATATTATAGGTTACTGCATTTGTATGGGAAAATATGAATGAGTTTTTCGGATGGCTATACTGCACGACCTTGGGAGTGCAGTATATCCATCTGACAAAATGAGTTCATATTTTCCCATACAAATGCAGTAATCTTTTTATTATATGCTCATTTTCTTATTCTACCTAAGGCTTAAATATACCAACAAAAACCCCTGCAAGAAACAAAGTAACTGAATGTATGCTGTATTCCAAACTAAATACACAAGCGTAGATGCATCATTACACAACAACATTATTAATGCGCACGTAACTCCGCCCAGATAAATTTGAAGTTGGTCGTGCGCTAGAGCTAGACATAAGGTTCGAAAGAAAATGGCGTTTGGTCAACTTAAAATTGAATTTGGAGTCATATTTTGAATGACTGTGTATTGCAACAACTTTTCCATTTGATCTGAAATGAATACGTTTTGATATTTTTGCCGATTCGACGCAATTTCGTGATTATGATCTGGATTTAGTAACTTACAACTTACAACTTGAAGCAGCGAGGCAGAAGTATGTTGACATTGGCGTGCATGTTTCTGTTCTGTCATTGAATGATTCAAATCATAATGTGGGGAAAATATGAAGTCTTTCAATTGCAATTATCGAAAAGACGCTGTGGAATTTAATGTTTATTTCATTTTGAGTGCGGTAAGGTGGATGTAATTGCACTTGGAATATACTCAGTAGTCGAAATTACAGTACAATTTTGAAATGTGTAATCAACCTTGAGAACCCATGACATGGCTCATTTAATTCGGATTTGCAGAACTAAGAAAGTACATTTTGAGGAAATTCAGGATGTAAAATTTTAAGAATATTTTTGCCATTTTTATTACCAGCTAAAGACAAATTTATGTCTTATAACTTGCATGTTATTGTAAGGACCCTGTCTGGCGTCTATAGCTAGCCTAAATCTGAAACATTGTATCAAAAAAGTTAACGCGGAATGTGTCAAAGCTGCTGATATGTGGCATTCCATGAAACATTTGCTTTAGTTAATTCAGAAAAAAATTGTTTATTTACAATAGAAAGTAGTTTCTTTATT
Source organism: Megalonaias nervosa (assembly GCA_016617855.1). Lineage (NCBI taxonomy): Eukaryota > Metazoa > Mollusca > Bivalvia > Unionida > Unionidae > Megalonaias > Megalonaias nervosa. The sequence continues at coordinate 54,646 of JAECUM010004024.1, read as the reverse complement.
CGCGTGCATTCAGTATGAATTCAGCGCGAGGGTGCAATATCGGGAAATATTGAACGATTCTGACAATGTAAAGTTAGCGGAGAAAAAAATGAGCATATAATAATTTATGTTTATGTCAGCAAGAAAATAAATCATAGCTGGAATCTTTTCTGTCATAGTTATAAGGAAGACTTATCACAATACATTTATTAAATACTTTGATTATTTTAAAATGGAAGCCATGCATTAGGTAAAGGAGATTCTGGGACTTCTGTATTGACTCAAACAAGTTATTGCAGGTATCTGCAAACCACAGTGAATTCTTTTTTGGCATATTGATTTTGATATACATCATGGCTGCACAAACCATGAACGTAAAAACATAAATATCATACATGCTATGTATATCATGATATATCCAGAAGTGAAAGTATCTCGAAAAATGATATTCACAAAACACCCAAAGAATTCAGTTTGTCACATGAATTAACTGGTTGTCTCATGAATTCGCAGGTTGTCTCCTATTTACACTTTTCCAATGAAGATTAATGTCTCACCTGGATTAGTATGGGAGACACAGGTGTTACATTTCAACAGTGTTGGTGTCATTGTCTTTGTCTACTATATTTAAGTTTCATGTTGAAGTTTTTGACAGTTTGCAGGTAAGAACAGTGGTGATGAATCAAAACATTGGTACAGGAAAGTCACCTAATCTAGCAAAAACTTTTATGATGTTTAACAGTTTGGTTAACGTCCATTTTAGACCTTTTTATTACCATATATACTCATTAATAATAAGTCAGGTTCAACAACCAGCTGCATAGACCCCAGATATGCCACCACATAATGTGCTGGCAGATCTGGCTCTGTGCAGTTTGTTTGGAGTAATGTTTAGAACAAACAGGATGAATCCTGAGCTGCTGCCACTTTATGCAAAGGCAGAGCAAGGTCTGTGTTGTCAGCCGTTGGACCTGACTTACAAGCAAGTATGTACCTACCATGTTCTATGGAAGTTCATATAGTATTTGCCATGCCCCACTGTATTTCATGAGTGTTGTTTTCTGCTTAACAAACTTTTGACAGTTGATGGATTGAAACCAAATTTGGTATGAAGCTTTATGTTAAGATTACAAGGGTTAAGTCAGACTGTCATGTTTTATGTCATAATTTGAGCAATGGCACCTGTTTGACTTTCCTTGCATGAAGAACTTTGTTTCTTAGTAACTCTGAAGAGTTTCGTGGGTCAGAACCTGTTTTGATGAAGGTTTGATATCATTATGACTTTGGTCGAGTTCACTTTTTATTTTTTTGGCTGCATGATGTGCACTGTTTGACTTGGAGCTTTGCCTATGCATATTGCACGCTGGTTTCTTCACTTGCACCATGATATTGTCCAGGACATTAATTTTGCGGGAATATTTTCCAGTGTATTCTAAATGAAAACAGAATACTTGTAACAATAATTCTTTGCACAAATCTTTTAGGATGAGTGAGAAAGAATTTGGGAAGAATTCTGGCTGGCTCTTTTTAGAATCAGCAGACAGACTTTTCTTGGTAAGTATGGGATCGGCAGACTTCTTTTGTTTCTTTCTTTAGTATCTTTATTTAAATAATTTTTTCTTGACATAGGATATGCATTCTGTTGCTAAATGTCTAGTATTACATACTATAAGGTCATTTATGTCATTATCATACATAAATTTAACAAGAAGATGCATGTGCTTGTTTTTCATACTGAGGTCACAGCCATTGACAGAGACATTGCTGGCCAGGGAATATCAAAACCTGCATCAGTTGTTATGGACTGGAAATCCTTTCTTGACATTCAGCTTCTGATCTGAAATGTTTTTGTTGCAATAGGATCGATGCTTAACTTGGTATCCATGGATATATTTCATCAATCTGTACACAGCCTGGTCAGTAGCCCCAAAGGGGCAACACCACAATCTGTACACAGCCTAATCAGTAGCCACAAGGGGCAAAACAGCAATCTGTTTCACAGCCTAGTCAGTAGCCCCAAGGGGCAACACAGCAATCTGTTTCACAGCCTAGTCAGTAGCCCCAAGAGGCAACACATCAACCTATACACAGCCTAGTCAGTAGCACCAAGGGGCAACAACTGTTTGGTATGTCATAGCTATATGATTCATATTTGACCTGGTTTACATGGCCGTTTTTTCTGCAATCTGAACATATCTTAAACTCTTTCATCAAGCATCCCACTGGCCACTTGTGCTGAGGAGTCAGTCTCTCATCTGGCTCTGACAGTGACAGGGAAGCTCAACACTCACTTACCTAATGCCATTGCTGCCTCTGTTAATCTTTTCCTGGTGAAAGAGATGCATTTCTCTCCATGTCTGCTGTCTGGGCAATCATCATATAACCATTTGAAGATTTCCATTTAAGAGGCAAACATGATGGGCCCAGTGACCCAGAGCCATGCCCATTTTTCCTTGAGGAGACCAAAGAAACAGGATGGACCCTCTTAGGCATGCATGATAGGCACACCTCAGTTTCCTTTCTCTAGATCCTGTTAGCAGTAATACCATGATTATGCTTCCTTTCTAGCATCCCATTTGGGGGATTTCTAGTTTTCCTTGTAACAGAAGACAGTGTCTCACATATCTTTGGATGATATAGGTTTTTCATAGGGCTCTAGACCAGGATATGTCTCATTATATCATTACCCATAATTACAACTGTCCCATGAGATTTGTACAAAGCTGACATTTTGCAGCAGAATCAACACCAGGATTTTACTCTGGACATATTTGCTGTTAAAGACCAGTGGCATCCTTTGGCTAATTATAGATCCAACATCAAGGCTTCATGGTTACCGACAGAAATTGAAAGCTGGTTTGTCAGTGTCATTCAGGAACAAGGGGGGACATACCAGTTCAGGGTACACCCTTTTGATTTGAATACAGTCTCTGGGTCTTCACAAAAATTATGGACAGAGTAATGTTGCTCTTCAAAACCACCTTGTTTGCTTAATATTTTCATGCATGGATTGAGTAAATGATTGCAAGCAATCATGCCTGATTGGCAGAGTCCCAGCCTAATTCCCAGTGAGATTACTGTATATTAAAGCCATTTCTTCTCTTCAACATATCAACAACAAAGCCTTTTCAGTCACTGTTCATAATGTGATTCTGAGACTTGATTGGAATCACCTGTGCTTTATACTCTATACATGTTTCTGGTGTTATTTTGCATCTTCATTGGGTTGGAGAGGGTATCTCAACATTATCAATGAGACTAATCAACAATTCTAATATATTGACAGATAAAGTATTTTCTGATGCTGTTTCTGCATCTGCATGAGGGTCAAGAGATCATCTCAATATTGTTATTGAGATTAATGAAATATTCAGAAGTGAATTATGTAAATAGAATTATTGAAACAACTTACAAATATAATAGTTGATAAGTATAGTGTCCGAAAATTTCTATGGTGAAATTGAATGTTATGAATTGCAATCACATATGACAATACGAACAGTAAAATAACTGCATTATTATAAAGTAATTCCCTGGAATTCACAAAAGTGTTGCATGCACTATATAGAACAACATTTTGACTTACTGTACCACTGAAAAAGAAATGTTGATAATTAAATTTAAGTTATAGAAGTTATAGAATTTAATTGGATTGTCTGGTAGACATCTTTATGGCATGGCTAGTGAAAATAAAACCTGGTTTAAACTGGGTATTATGGTAGCCACCTAGCAGATAGAAGGGGAGTTAATATGTAAGAGTCGTGTTTCTTTGTCAATATAATATACGTAATATAGAGACAGATTGGCATTTTACATCTTCCCTGGACAGGAATCCATAAGGGCTTTGGAGTGGTACCTGAAATGAACTGAGCTGGTACAAAGAGGGAGATTTCAATATTTCAGCTCAGTTTCTATCATGCTGGGTACGATGGGTTATTCACTCCGCATATAGAGAACTATTCCAAGACCAAATTAATTTCTTGCACATTTTGGCTCATGGGGTTAGGTCAGTAGCCACAAACATAGCATTTGAGCACAACTGTTCAGAACTGTTCACTGACTTACATTATCAATGCCATAGAAACTGTTCATTGACTCACATTATAAATGCCGTGGGATGGAGGACAGAAAGAAATTTTTCTAGCTTCTACCTCAGAAATCTTTCATCCCAATGAGTTCAATTTGATATGGATGGATTTAGCAGCAGTACAACAGGCTGATTCTTTTGATAAAACCACAAAATAAACATGGTGTCAATCAAGTCTCTGGGTACACATGGATGTTTGCCACAAATAATCCAGGAGTTGCAAAATTACGCAAGTCCAGCTTTGTCAAAACCACAGATAATTTGGACTGATCTCGTAGACTTTTTCTTTTCTCCACAACACATCAAAGGTTGCCAGTCCACTGATAGCATTGAGCAAGGTGCAGTTGGTCATGTGTTTGGTTGACTCATGGAATGATGACATTATCTACATCACATGATCAACATAACATACTGATGATTCAACTTTATGGACAGTGGTTTGAGTACAAATTCCAATAAATCTGTTTTGGTTGATGCTTGGCATGGCGTTGTCAGCTTCATTGGCTCCATTTGAAGTTGAGCACTGAAGCAAAAACACAGTATAACAGATAAATCCTGACAGGTTTTTAATCTGTGCTCATACATTGTTTAACCATTCATGCTACCATTGTTGTTGTCAGAATATTTTGCTTGTTTTGTACTCTTTATTTTAGGTATTTGTAGAGGTTAATCACAAAATAAAATGCCTATGAATGACCAAATTTTAACAGAAAAATCCATGAAATTTAGTACCAATGAAAAGGTCCTATATTTTACAAAAACCATGAAAAATTACTATGTTTGAAATAAGTAAAAAATATTAAATGGATTATCTTAACAATGACGGCAACAACAGTTGTAATAACAGTGTAGTAGAAGATTAGATGATGACAGATTCTTGTGAAGGAACTCCTGTCACAGTTAAATTTTATGTTTAGTTTATACTGACACACTTATAATTCTGCGTTATATATTTCCCAGCATGCAAGAGAGAGGATCTATGGAGAGGAAGATAAAAGTAAGAAATCAAAGACAGAAACAGAGGCCAAATCTTTAGGTTCAGGTGCGTGCTCAGCTAATGTACAACCAATGCTTTCCATTCAGATATTTTTTGGTTGTTGTCTAAAATGGTTTTATTATTTTTTTTTTAAAAATCACAAATGTTTCAGAATCATACAGTTTGGTGATGTTGGCATGACACCTTAATTTATAAAAATTTTGGCGAACTTAATAACTACACATGCATACTTGTCCATTAATGAGTAGATTGCAAAAATTTTATGTTGCAAATTTGCTGGAATATCAAAGCTAGGAAAATTAATGACATGAAAATGTTTGCAGAAGACTGAAACTTGATAAACAGCTACCTCTAACATTTGGACAGGTAGTTGTCTGACAGGTAATTGGACAGCTAGCTGTCTAACATAGGTAACTGGACAGTTCGCCATCTAACATAGGTAATTGGAGAGCTAGCTGTGTAACATAGGTAATTGCTCCTGTCTTTTTGTGAAGAGGGGAACATGGTATTTGCAGTTTCTCTGTCCATCCATTCTTCTCTCTTTCCCACTTTGTAAGTTTTATGCCTTCGGAGATGGATTGATGAAACTTGGTGTTCTTACATACCATTACTAGAGGATATATTGTGTTCCACATTAAGTGTCAGAGTCAAACATTTCTATTTGCTCCTTCATACCTAATAACTTGGGACCAGATGGAAAATGATGGTTGACACTAGATACAATTTTACGTATTTTTACTAGTAGGTGTTGGGTATCACATTCAAGGTCATATTTTCAGAGTCAAGGTCACAAATCAGAGGATTGAATTTATTTTCCTTCAGCTTTTTTTATTGTGAAGCCCTTCTAGATACAATACTGAAACCTGGCACATTTATGTATCACTACCTTTAAATGAGAACCATAATCTGGACTTGTTTTCAAGTTAAAAATCAACACTCTTAGAGAACTGAAGCAGTGGACATAAATTCATGATGTATGTTTCTTTGAGGTAATCTTAGGCATGAATAGGCTATAAAAGATTGTATAGTGTAGATGGTTTGAATCATCTGCATAACATAAATAAATCAGAAAATTTATAAGTTTTAAAGGTATGCCAATAACATCAGGCTATCTCAAGTTGGCCTTCATACAAATTGTTTGCAGTAAGAATCCGAGACTGTTTTCACATTGTTCTTAATAGACTGCTCTGGTGGCATCATGTTAGAGCGTCCGCCTTGGATGCAAGAGGTTGTGGGTTTGAATCCTGGCCGAGTCATATCAAAGACTTATTAAATTGGTACTAGTGCTGCCTTGCTTGGTGCTCAGCAGTAAGAGGTTAGTATTAGGACTGGTCAGCCTGGTGTCAGGATAATGTGATTGGTGGGACATGATGCTACATGTCTGCAGCATGATGCCCCAGTGCTAAACATCACTATCAACTGTCACACGGCAGACATTATAGTGGTATGACTGAAAATTTCTAATGCTACATTAAAAATCCAAAACACACACACACACACACACACACACACACACACACACACACACACACACACACACACACACACACACACATTGTTCTTATTATTTTGTCCATTAGTTTAAAGTAACTTATACTGCAGACACTTTAGTAAACATTGTTCCAGCAAGAATCTTGTGTTTTCAAAAAAATCTTAAGAATCAAATAGTCCTATCTTATCCCTATTGCATTTTAATCTTTTGCTCTGACCATTACAATTATTTCCAGGGTTTATGGTTTATCTCTCAGAAGTGATTTTGATCATTTTTGGATCTATATTAATTTAACAACTGCTTTTTGCTTTAAGAAAGATAAAGTAGGAAGAGAAAGTCTAATTAAGATTATTTTACTCTAGCCCCTAAACCAGTTCTAGAAGTTTGTCCCAAGTGGAAGGCTTTACAAGATGTTATATCAGAAATAGAGGAGGAGAACAAAAGTGCCAGTCCAGAGATGGGACCTGGAAGGGTACTGATAGCAGCAGATGATGATCACACTTGTAGCCAAATCAAAGAGGTTTGAAATGCTCTTGTACTTTTTTATGATCTCAGCATTCTCTGTCATTATGCTAATGCTCTGATTTCATGATTTATCACCTGTAAGATTGAGGCCAAATTTATTCTTGATTGTGTTTATGGGAATCAAAATTAGTCAGATTGATCATCCATTAACCTCTAAAAGCATGTGATGTACAGACTTTGCACCATGTAGATAAAATACTACACCTACTGGCAAATGCTTATGTTTTTTATCGCAAATACCCCCCACCCCCAACTTTTGAACCTGACTTTCCTCCATGACGAATGTGACATAGGCATTGTAACCAAAAATCTGCTATATTTCCTACAGATGCATGTATAATGTTTGGTTAAAAAGTATGTTTAAAGTGTCATGATAATTTAAAAGTTTTGTATATTTGACTTTGACACCCTCCCAGAGACCTCAGGGCAGGTGCCCAAAATTTATACCCATCTCACAGATGGTCACATCAAATTGCAACATGTGTACAAAGTATGGTGAATCTCAAAACATAACTTTATTTGTTATTATGGAAAGAAGGCCAGATAGGGGGTATCACAATGTCCTCTTGCTAAAGTTTGGTGAATAAAAATTTTAAATTTACATTATTAAAAACTCTTATTGTCAGTGATGAAAGCTTTGCAAGCCATGTAGTGAATGTTGCAAATACTGGTAGGCTTAATAATTAAATTTTATTTTACTGTGAGTTTTCTTTTTATATGCCAAAATATTTTTTTGCTGATAGCAACAAAGAAAGAACAAAAGATCAAAAGAAAAGTATTGCTACATTGTTTGGATGGCATATTGTCTGAAGGCAGTATGTCTACATCACAGAATTCCTTTTTCTTGACCATGAGTGGTATTAGGTGTTGATGCTGTGAGGCTTAGCTCAAACAAGGGTGTCTTGCCAACAGGGTGATTTGAACCTAAACTTAACAAGTTCGAGTAACAGTACTGTGATGAGATTTTGTAGCTTTAACTAAATTACATGTAGTTGTCATGCAGTTTTGTTTTACGCCATAATTCCCATATTAATGACATGTTCTTATAAAGTGAAAATTTTCTTTGACTGTTCATCTTAGTGAATTTAATGGTCCTGATGGTATCTTACTAGTTCGTTTAGGATAACAGTTACTGTCAGTTTAAATTTATTAGTGGAACCTGTCCACCATGCTTGTCAGATGCTAGAGTACTCAGGTATACTGTTGGATTTCTTGGCTGGTTCTTTGTTTGAGAAGGCTTTTTCTCATGAATGACAATGTAACAGAATCTTGAGACCCATGGTACACACACATACCATCAGCAGTAGTGTGGGTGAATTCCTCTAATGCTATATGAATTGTGATGCAGAATGTCATGCTTTATTTCCAGTATTTGTGTGATGGTGGGGAGAATTTGCTGGCAAGGTTATATAACAAACTTCTGGCTGCTAAAGGAGAATACATAGAAGACAATAAGGTGAGGCACATGATTAATTCATTTTGATATCTTTTTATATTTAAGCTCTGGTCTTGGTTCCTAAATCTTTATGTTAGTAATTTTTGACACACAGAATTAAAATAGATACTTGATTAACAACTGTGATATTTAATAATTTTGGTCGAATTGCTTGCAGTTGATATTGATTGACAGTTATAGCCAAAATCTGGCATGCTTATCTAAGCAGAGCATCAATTATTACAGTTTTGACACTCCAGTAGTTTATTTCTTTGTGTATCACAGTATTACATCTAGAATGCATTGTGGAATAATATTCAAAGACTTGACCTTTTCAAAATTTTCAAGTTAACAGTGCCATTTTCCAGAAGTTAAAACTTACTGCATCATGCTTTAATTGATTAGTATCCTGCAGGACTCTTGTATTTCAGACATGTGATCCTAGTCATTTACTGTGAATTGTGATCAGGCCAAGATTATTGATTGACTGCATTAGAAAGTGTCAAACTTGTGTCAAGATTATTGATCGATTACAGTAGAAAATGTCAAACTTATATCAAGATTATTGATTGACGTAAATAGAAAGTGTCAAACTTGCGTCTAGATTATTGATTCACTACCATAGAAAGTGTCAAACTTGTGACTTTGTGGAAGACTAACATGCAGTTACTGAGTGATAATTTGAAATTTATCAAATACTACTTTGACCTTGGGGGGCCTGAGTGGCTGAGTGGTCTAAAGTGCTCACCGTTACGGATCACTGCCATCTCACTCTGTCTGCGTGGGTTTGAGTCTTGGGCTCGGCCAGTGTGGGTATGTGAGAAAGCTTGCCAGTAGCTTCTTGTGGGTCGATGGTTCTTTCCGGGGTTTTCCCGGGTTCTTCCTCCACTATTGATGCTGGCCACCATGTATAGCCTATCTTGTGCTGGAAAATGGCGTTAAACCCAACAACAACAACAACTTTGACCATGTATTTAAAAAGATCACAGGTAGTGTTTCTCAGGAATGAGATAATTAAAATGGATATTATTATAATGTGATAGTTCTTGGTGCTCATGCAAAATAAAATGATTGATTTACTTTTCTTAGTGTCTAATATTGATCTTACTTTTTTTTTCTTCACTTTATATCATGTATATTCAGTGATTCATCACATATACATGACCTTCTCATTTCTTTGAAATATTTCTCTGTTTTGGGTTGTGTTTTTTTTCCGCACCAGTACTTCTGTTTCATGTGGCATTTAATACTTGTACTTTTACCAGTGTTTATTGTGCTGACTAGTAGATGGCCCACTTTTTGAAAGGCCAGTTTGCTCCAGAGGTGAATTATAGATACAACACTGATATTACATTTGGACATGAGATTTGTGGGTTTCTGTCAAGAGCAAGTAAGTTAGTCAGTCATGTACTGTGAATTTTAATAATCTGACATTATAAAATTCTCACATTACTGTGAAGTCAGCATATTTCTAAACTCAAGTTTCTGTTGGTAACTGGTTGTATTGTATGACAAAAGCTTTGATTAATACTCTCATTAACTACTTGGTTTCTAAAGAATGCTACCCCCCGCCACCAATCTTGCTCATCCAAATTATTGTTACAGTCTTAGAAGTTACATATCTTTTTCATTTAAAACATTGTTGTATCCTACATAGTTCCATCCCATTTCTTGAATGTTTTTAGTACAAGGTATTTAATTATACTACTAGGTCCCTTAGTTTTAACTTGTATTGTTTGAACATGAAACTCATACATAAAATCAATTGTCTAAATTACAAGTGTATAGCTTTATGTCCTCTTCTTGCATGTTAAATTTAAATTACATGTACTCAAATTTATTGGTATGTGTTTTCAATTTTGCCAGGCTCCTCCAGCATAAAACGTTCTCGACATTTAGAGTACAAATATTACTCCTGACTTGGAAATCTTACTCAGAACTGAAAAATGGAGCCTTTTATTTTGGTCAAAATATTTTCAAGTAAGATTAGAGTCAGGTAAAGTTTTATAATGGTCCAAATCTTAGTTCAGAATGTTCCTATCAATGAGAAGCTATAATTGTTTTCTTTTAGTAAGATTTTTACATTACTGGTCATAGACCAGAAGAGCTCATGGGATCATCTGTTCATAAGCACAAGCTTGTTATCACCTAAACTGTTGAAAAGATTGCCATGAAACTTTGCCCACACAGTCATCACATGGTCTTGTTGGTTCTAAATGGTCCTAAAATTCAGCTACAGGTAGTGGGTGTCTCTGCTCTTGAGTTTTTTCCACCTCCAAGATCACATTACACCACCATCTTGGTCATCAAGAGTGAGGGTCCTCGGTGGCTGAGATGACTCACACATCTCAACTTTGTCCATGTGGGTTTAAACCTCAGCTAAACTAGGGTGGGTATATGAGAAAGTTTGCCAGTAGCTTCCTGGGGGTTGGAGGTTCCTCCCAAAGACTACCTAGGTTCTTCCTCCACTAAATATACTGGCCACCATATATAGCATATTGTATATTGATAAATGACATTAAACCCCACAAAACCAAATCAGTCATCAAGAGTGCATTGTGTAAGTTTGCAGAACTGGTTGTGAGAACAGTGTTAAATAAAGTTTGTAAAAAGATAGAAGAAACATATCTTACAGATTTTCTTTACTGGTAAATTATTCTGATCAGTAGATGTACTTTTTTCTAATTTCTAATTACTTAAGTAAAATATCTTAAAATAACATATCGTAAAATAACATCATTGATATGATGGAAGTTCATTAAAAATTTGAATTGCAGGCACATAAATATATATCTTTTACCTGTTATAGCTGAAAACTGTTTCTTCTTGTAGGAGAAAAAAGTTAAAGCAACAAAGAAGGGAAAAGGAAAGGGAAAAACTAGCAAAGGTGTTTCCAAGGAAACAGAATCAAGCTTGACCTTGACTCAAATGGTTCGCAACACAGAATCAGAAGACAAAGACAGAATTAAAAATGAAAAAGAGGTTTGTTGAAGAATTTTGTTAAAAATTTCATTGTAATACCAGTACATACATGGATGCATAAGTATGTAATTCGTAGTTAAAGATAAATACATTCATTAATGTTCATGTATTGTACTTAAGTTTTTATATGCAGCAGAATCTTTTGTGTTCGTTTGATTGTTTCTTATACAATAAATAGACACATTTATATTTCTTAATTAGGGCTACACATTGAGATGATGGAGCCCCATAGTAACCACCTTTCCATCTATCAGTCTTGTTGTTGTTGTTGTTGTTGTTGTAGGGCTTAACGCCATTTTTCAGCACACGATAGGCTATACATGGCGGCCAGTATTAATGGTGGAGGAAGAACCCGGGAAAACCCCGGAAAGAACCACTGACCCACGAGAAGCTACTGGCAAGCTTTCTCACATATCCACATTGGCTGAATCCGAGACTTGAACCCACGCAGACAGAAGTGAGATGGCAGTGATCCGTAACGGAGAGCGCTTTAGACCACTTGGCCACTTGGGGCCCCCAGTCTTTTTTTTGATTAATACTTCTTCTGACCACAATAACTCTGGCAACCTTACAAATAATTGGATTCTATTTAGCAGGTGAGTTGTTTGTTATATTTAAAGGTTTGTCTTTTCAGGTCCAATTTTGATTGAGTTATTGACCATATTTGATCAATAAATAAATCTCTACAAGAGTAGATCCCTGTAACCATCGTTACACAGAAACCATTCAAGATATTTTGATTTAGTCTGGTGTGTACATTGTCTCATAGACCTAGATGTGCCTTTTGTTTTGCCAACTCCACTTAGGATAGAGTTATGGCTCTTGACATTTAACTTCATATCTTCATATGATTGTTGTTTGTAATCAGTTTAGTTTAAGAAGCATTCAGTATATTCTGATACAATTTGGTATAAACCTTTTCTCATAGACTTACATGTGTCTTTTATGGGTTTAATCTTGTCTACTCTAATTTTGAAATAAAATTTGGTAAGAACATTACCTGCGAGACTCAAAAGGCACTTTTATTTCCCATCGACTCCATTTTGACAGAGTCATGTCCCTTATCAATTAGCTTCATATCTTCGCATGTGATGTTGCTTGTAATCAGCATAGCTAAAGAGCCTGTCAATATTTTCTGTTGCAGTTTTGATGTAAGCATTGTTTCATTGACTTAGCTATACCTTTCTGTGGGTTTTGTCTCATTTATTTATATTTAAAGAGAAATTTGATGAAGTGATGGATTAAAGTTACATCCTTGCTTAACCTAATTGCAAAGTGCTGAAGAAATTGTGAAACCCGCAACTTATTTATAACAAGTAATTAGTGCTGCTCGCAAGGAAGTCAGTGGAGCACTTTAGTAATTACATTTTCTTTCCATCCGTCTGTTTGTCTGTCAACAGTTTTGGGTTTCCACAAGATAACTTTACTAAGAATTGCTAGATTTAAAAAAAATTAGAGCACAGCATTAAAGTGATGAAACCTTGAAAGAATTCAGTTTTCTGTGTCAGCATTCCATGTCATCATTAGATTAGTTATGACTCCCCTAATGTCTTTTCTTCTGACTTGGTTGCCCAAAACAAAGTTCCTTTGTTTAAGTCTTTGCTAAGCAAATTGTAATTATTAGGGCTTTTGTTGATGCACCCATTACTAATAGTTCATGTTGTCTTCTGTTTGAGTTCATTTGAAAATATTGACATGCTAGGGTTTTACCAATCATTTGGAGCCATGGTAGCTCAGTTGGTTTAGCATCAGACTTGTAATCCAAGGGTCACAGGTTTGTTACCTGCCCAGATCAGCTTGGGTCTGCTGCCACTGAAAGGAAGTTAGCTTCCATTTCCTTGGCATGGTATAACCAGTAATGCATTTAAAATGCCATTAAAACTAACTAAAAAAAACCCGAACATATAACCATGACCCTTGCTTCCCTCAGTTTTATTAGTTACGATAGCTAAATCTGTTATACTCACCAATAAAATCAAAATGAATCTAGAGTTTTATTATGATCGATCTTAAGAATTTTAGTGCTTTGTTTACCGGCACTGGCACATTGTTTTCGCTTACTGTAAGAACATTCATGAAATAAACCTTACGCAAATAAATTGTCATATTTTTGCCTCATTTGGAAGATAATATCTCTAGCAACGTAAACTTCAAAGTTAAATGAGTGCAATCTGACTTAACCTCTTTCTTAGGGAAGAATTAATCTGCTTTATGCATCTTAACTTGTTTTATGATACTTTCCACTGTTTAGCAGGTAGCTGTGCCATTGACTATTCTCCACATACTTTTTAGCATATCATTGAAATATTGACTATTCACCAACTAGTCATTAGCATATCATGACCTATTGACTATGCACCACCTTGTCATCAGCATATCATTGACTTATTGACTATGCACCACACGGTCATCAGGATATCATTGATGGATTGACTTTACACCACCTAGTCATCAGCATATCATTGATCTGTTGACTATGCACCACCTAGTCATCAGCATATCATGACCTATTGACTATGCACCACCTAGTCATCAGCATATCATTTACATATTGACTTTACACCACCTAGTTATCATCATATCATGGCCATATTGACTTTACATCACCTAGTATCATTGACATATTGACTTTATGCCACCTAGTCAGCAGTATATCATTGACCTATTGAATTTTCACCACCTAGTCAACTGCATATCATTGACATATTGACTTTTTCAACACTTAGTCAGCAGCATATTATTGACCTATTGACTTTACATCACCTAGTCATCAACATATCATGGACTTTACACCACCTAGTCATAAGCATATCTTTGACTTATTGACTATGCACCACCTAGTCATCAGCATATCATTGACCTATTGACTTTACACCACCTAGTCATCAGCATGTCATTGACCTATTGACTATGTACCACCTTGTCATCAACATAATATTGACTTATTGACTTTACACAAACTAGTTATCTTCACATAATTGCCATATAGACTTTACACGACCAAGTATCATTGAGATATTGACTTTTCACCACCTAGTCATCAGTATATCATTGACATATTGGCTTTTCATCACCTAGTCAGCAGCATATTATTGACATACTGACTTCTCACCACCTAGTCATCAGCATATCATTGACCTATTGACTATACTGGACATACTCATTAGATATTGGATCTTGAACATATAAAGATTTTATTGTAAAAATTAGCAACAGTACTGTTAAGTATCTGCTAAAAAATGTGCTGAACTTGAAAACCTGTTGTAGCAAGTTGAATTTATACTTCTGTAAGCAAAAAATGAGAGAGCATAGCACTTTCTCTTTTTCCACTTGGACAGAGAGTGAGTTATGCCCTCCCATTAGAGCAACACCCACCATTTATTTGCCTACAGTTCAGTGGGGACTGAAAGTGAGTTGTGCTTGCCCAGCCCCATAAGGAGGGAGCAGTGCCCTTTTAATCCCAGACGCTTGTTGTAGTTGATGGAATCAAGCTGGTCACTGGCCATTGACAGATCACCTGTCATTGACTGGCCTTGGATCACCAGGCATTGACCAGTCACTTGTCACCAGGCATTGACCAGTCATAGGTCACTGATCATTGAAGTCCCTTTGGTACATCAATAAGGATTGTTTCAAGATCTCCCTGCCTTCAGACAGCAGTTTCATCCCATTGGGGATCAGGAATCAGCATACAGATGCCAGACTAGGGAGGGGAATTGGATCAGCATTCCCACTTTTTCCTATACTCTTTCTAAATTCCCATGGGATGTGGGTCCTTCTGCCACAGGGCAGAGTTTGGCCCTTTCCCTGCATGTAGTCATGGCCTTCAGGACTTTAATTCATGGTAGAGAGGTTGATGCTACGGGCCATGGACCTACATCTTTCTATCATGTCCTTGGGTCAGAAAAGAAGGAGGGGGATAAATCTTCTTTCCCCAAATGCTCCAGGAGGGTGGAGAGTAGCCCTCCTCACCTGCTGAGCCTGCTACTAGAAACAGTCCATTAGCTTCAATCAGGAGTAAAGGCTTTATGTCCCACTTATTCCCATGTCTCCCCTGCATCAGAGGGAGATTGGGTTCCATAATCCTGCCTCCCAGGATTGAGAACAGGATGAAGACATCCATTCTGTCCTCATCATTTCTCATGAATTTGCAGAACAGGTACATCCTTCCTTCAGGTCCTCTGCCTCCTTCCATCTGTCAATTAAGGTGGCTTAGGAGGATGAAATCTGGTCTTTTAACATGAAATCTGGTCTTTTGACAAAGTGGTAAACAACGTTTATCATCTTTTGCCCTGTTATCTGTGACCCAAACCTTTTACACTCTGGTGAAACTAAATTTCTTTCCAGACTGGAGAAACTTTCTGGAGCTAACTCTTAACCAGATCCCTTGTTACCTCCTACTCAGTTATGATTTAAGGTGCTTTCCCCAAGATGTAGTAAGGGCCAGGTCTTTGTTCAGCATAAGGTGTGGTCTGCCCCCCTCCCCCCACATTGAAATCCTTGGTTTCTGCTTCAAGCTATAAGGTTCATACCTGTTCCTGGCTAATTAAACCTCCCATGTTGGATGCCAAAATAATTCATGAGGGTATTTTAATAGGGATCTGGTTCTGCCTCCCAGCTTTAACACTGAAAACTTTAGGACAAAAGGCTAGGTCACTAAGTAACATTTTCTGTGCATTGCAACCACTTTTCAGCAGCATTGTTCAGCCTGCTGAAGGAAGTATATCTGTCACCAATTGTGTCATCATCATCTGTTGGAGGCAGTGGAGAAAACATCTTGGCATGTGTTATCCTTGTCCATGCCTTGCCAGCAGAGGTTCCCACCTCCACAGGGATATTACTCTGGAAAACTTTGAGCACAGTAAGAACCTTTTGAGGGCTGCACCTCTGGAAGCAGAGACTCTCTTTGGAGAGCTCTTTCTCCTTGTCCTCTCAGTACTTCAGAGACCAGAAACACTGGTCCTTTGCATCTGCTTCTGTTTTTCTTTCACTGATTCCCGTAAGTGCCAGGCTAAACATTTCTTCAGAGGTCAATAACTATCCTTTCTATCATAAAGGTGGATACTTGATTGGGTTTCAGGATCACCAATAATAGTTAGGTCCCCCATGTTTTTCCATCAGTTGAAACTGGTACAATTAAAAGAAGAGGTGCACTCCATTATTCAGAAGGGTGCATTAGAGAGGTTGTTCAGCCCATTTAAGGTCATCAGGTATCCCAATCCTCCAATTTTGATAATTGGTTGATTCACCCGAGACTAGAGCTAGCTTGCTATTGTTCATAGTGACCAGGCTGGGCCTTCTACCCAACCTAGAGAAATTGGAGCTCACTTCATCTCAAGATTTCATCTGTGTTGGGATGAATTTGCCATCAAACAAATTAGGCTATGTCCCTCTGGACAGAGTAGTCAAAATCTTGTCCCTGTTGGAGGTGCTGAGAACAATTACCACTTTGTTGGCTCATCTTATTCATTCTCTGCTGGGAGACATTGTACTCTGCAATAGATCTTGTTTCCTTAAGCAAACTTTACTCGTGTCCTCCCCAGTTTCTCCTTTTGATTGACTGTAAACCACCCAGGGATCCTCTGAATGCTCAGATTTCTCCAGATGTGGATTCCACCGTCATCTAAATTTTGGACAAATTGGGCAGACTCTGACAAGAGTCCTTACATGTGCCATGTACCCACTCCAATCTGTTCACAGACACATCAGATTCAGTGTTGGACACTCATCAAGCAGCTGAAAATAGGCTGATTCTTAAGTATTTGAGTTCCATGAAGAATCTGTCCTCCACATCAACAATTTGGAAATGAGGGCAATATTCTTCACCTCCCCCCACCAAGGAGTGTGGCAATAAAATAAGAGTTTGCTGCTTGATGGTCTCCTCCGATGACACATTAGTGGTAGCATTCCTGATGAGACAAGGAGGCACACATGCCCCTTCTAGCTGCATGTAGGTTTGGAACCTCATTTGCTAGGTATTTCAGTAGAGATTACCCTCCGAGCAAGATACATTCCTTGTAATAGGGTTTCTGCTTCTTTTCCTTTTTTTTTACTGAGGACAGTCTGGCAAAGAAAGGGAAGATAGTCCTCATGGAATGGTCTCTACACCAATCCATAGCAGATTCCCAGTTCCAACATTGGGGGTCTCCATTGGTAGACTTGTTTGTGGGCTAAACAAGCTCCCCATTTTTCCCCCATCCCCATCCAGAGGATTTGGTAGTGGTTGCTTTCAGCATGAAGTGGGATTGTACTGTTCGCTTAAGCCTTCCCACCCTTCAGTTTTATCCTTCTGGTGCTTCACAAGTAAGGAATTCCAGTGCTCATTTCATACTGATAGCCCCTCTATGGCCCAAACAATCTTGTTTCATTAATCTTGTCCTGCTAGTAGATCATTCTTGGATATTACTTCAGAGGAGGGACCTCCTTTCATGGCACATGGGCACTTTACCACAAAAAAGCCAGCAAATTCTCCATCTTTTAGCTTGGCTCATCTCAAATGATTTCTCCAATGGGACCAGTTTTTGAACAAGTCACCAAGTTGATTATTCAATTCAGGAGAGGATCTACTTCTAAGGTCTATGATGGCAAGTGGAGAATCCTTTGGGATTGGTGCAGTAGAAAATGTGTCAATCCTTGCTGTCCTTCTGTAAGCTCGGTAGCTGAATTTCTTTTTTTCCCTTTTGAAGAGAAACAATACTTGGTCTCTACTATCAAGGACTATAGGGCAGCCCTACCCAACATGTTCAAAGTTTTGATAGACCTGGCCATTGGGACAGACTCTCACTTAGCACACCTGTTTAGGTATTTCAGGTGACTAAGACTGGTGTCTCACTTGCTAATGCTTAGATGGAATTCCTCTTGCATCTTGCAGTCTCTAACTAAACCTCCTATGAGCCATTAGGTGAAGCTTTCTTCAGGAACCTTACCCTCAAGCCAGTTTTTTCATTAGCATCTTTGTGATGAAGGAGCAGGTTTCATGGCCTGTGCATAGAGCCAGGCTGTATAAAGTTCAGGGGGATTAAGAGTCAGCATGTTTTAAGCAAACACCAGCTTCCATTGGTTGCTCCACTCTCAATTGAGATTACCAGTCTCAATAGTAATTCTGGTGAGGATGATCTACAAAAATGTTTTTACCCAGTTAAAGCTTAATGCTTTTTTTGGCAGCTTCTAAAGGGAGATGAAATAATAGGAAATGTCATTTCCTCCCCATTAAGTGTTTCACAGATTATGACTAATAAGCAGATCATCAAGAAAACTTTTTTTTCATCTTATTATTTTATTATTTTGCCAAAAGTCTATTGAAGCTGTTTCTTTATTTCAGGAGACTGATGAAAAATCATGTGAGGCAAAGTTTCCTCATTCCTCACTTGATGCATACTTTGGGGTATTAGAGGAGCCAGTGACTGTGATCCACCCTCTCCATGGCTGCTCTGACCCATACAGCTTAATAAGGACACTCCAGGAGGTACAACCCCGATATGTTGTACTGTATGATCCAGATATGGACTTTGTCAGGCAGCTGGAGGTAAGGTTATAGATACAGGTATCAGAAAAAATTGAAACACACTAAGGTTTGTCTTTGGTTTAGAATTCTTTCATAAATTGTATTCTCTAATAAAGAAATAATAAGCATTATCTACTTTAAGGAAATGCTCTCTAGGTCATATTCACTTAGCAATATTTATGAAATGTTATTGGTGTGAGCCTTCTAGTGTCATTTTTGCCTCTTTTGTTCAACTGGACCTGGCAGGTCAGGTTGAATAAAGGTTGCATCCATTTAGGTCACTATGACCAGGCTGAAATTTCTATGGCAGGGTCTATTAGGTTGGGATTTTCTTTTGCTGTTCTTATTTCCAGCATCAACTATAATGACATCGCTTTCCCAGTTGCTCTGTACCAGTCCTAGACTGTTCATGATGCACACAGTGAACACCCATAGGTAACCACGTCCTGGCATGGCCTGACACTCAGCCTTGTTCACTATCCCACACAACATGCTTCACCACACATCAGAACAGGTTTATATATCATCCCACTCTTTCATTTTTGAAGATTAATGCTCACAAGTACCATCATCCTTTCTTGATTTGCCGATGTCTAGAAAGACTCCTTGCATCAATCAAAGAGGTTTTCTAGCTTCCTACCAGAGATTTGTCTGCTTCTACTAACTCCATCATGGGCTATTTAAAAGATTCCCACATCCATCAGTATATCAGTTGAGAAAGATCAGCTGTCATGCAGATAACTGCATCATATATGGTACAGTCGGTGATGTAGAACATTGTTCTGAAAAGCAACTTAGTGTCCACAGGCCTTTCTTTTTGCATGAATGACTAATATCAGATTTCAACTTGAGCTTCTTAGAGAAGCACATGACACTTTTCCATTCTATTGTATGATCTGTCAGAAGAGATTTGCAGGCCAGGGAATATCAAAATCTGCCTCTGTACGTACCAGAAAACATTCCTTGAAACATAATAGCTAGTTTGGAATGTCAGACGAATATGATCCATGTTGGGCTTGGTTTTAACGGCTGTTTTTTCAGTAATCTTAACAAAACCGAGACCCTTCCATCAAGGTCCCTGTTAATTGTCACACTTGAGAGTCACTCTTTCATATGGCTCATTATTGCTTAACAGAGTAGCTCACACTCCATTTCGACTACCATATCCATTTAGTTACAGCCTTTCTCACCACATTCACATTTCTAAAGCCTTTATCAGATTGCAACCTCTTTCTTCAAGCCTTTTCTTATACAGCCAGATTGAAGAGATCAAAAAAGAGAGTGCCAGAGAGGAAAACCTCTCAAAGGCCTAGTGATCCAGAGCAGAAATGCCAACCCTCATGATTTGACTGTATGTCTTACTGAAATTTCCCTTAAATGACAGACTTTTGGAATGATAGCAAAAAATATGAAAATATAATCGTTACAGTCTAATCTGGGAAATGTCTAGTTCAGTTGAATTGGTCATGGAATTAGTCATTGGTCATGGAATTAGTCATTGGTCATGGAATTAGTCATTGGTCATGGAATCAGTCATTGGTCATGGAATTAGTCATTGGTCATGGAATGAGACTGAAATACAGGAGTACCTCTGATGCTTTAACCTACCATTTTTCATGCTGAACCCCTGCATGATCAAAGCTTTAGCTTTATCTAGAAATGTCATCCAAGAAACAGAATTGCATTGACAGCGAAAGGGACAATCAGTCTGTTAAAAGTTCAGTCAGCACAGAAATTAAAAAGGAATATTCAAATTATTAGAAGATAAGCAGGAAATGCAATGATTGTATCGGGTCCATTTCTACACTTGTGTTGCCAACTAAATGTATTCATACAAATCATATACACTCACAGTAGGCTTAATGTCTTGAAATAATTATCTGCCAAGAATGCCAAATTCTTCATGTGGAATGGTCCCTTCATCATTTGATCTTTCATCTGATTTGCAGTGCTTTTATGTTTTGGGGGCATCTGTTGTGTGTGTGTGTGTGTGTGTGTGTCTGTTGTGTGTGTGTGTGTGTGTGTGTGGGGTCATATCGCTATGATGTCTGCAGTGCGGCACTTTATAGTGATATCTAGCACTGGGACATCATGCCACAGACATATAGCATGATATCCCACCCAGTCACATTATCCTGACACCAGGCCAACCAGTCCTAACACTAATCTCTTAATGCTGATCACCTAGTGAGGCAGCTGTTAGTACCATTTTTAGAAATCTTTTTTATGACTCGGCCAGTGTTTGAACCCGCAACCTCCAAGGTGCACACTCTAACCACTAGGCCACCAGAGCAGTCCATCTGATGATAGCTTTTTGCAAGTAGGTGGCACCACAAGCTGCCCACCTTGGCTTTGTTGAGAATAGAGCTGGGTATCAAGAAAAAGTATGTACCACTGTATTTCTCAACATACGATATGTACCATGATATACTGCAGTTATATTAGGTATCAACAATTTAATGTTCTGTGGCATTGGTCTGATACATGTTTGTTTTTTTTTTCAATTTCCATCTTTCAATTGTTGAAAAATATCTTGCTCTGATTTATTGCAAAATAACAGCATATTATATCCATTATATTATTGGCAAAAATCAATTATTTTCAGTTAAAAGATAATATAAACTGGTGGCCCCCACACCCACCCCGATAATTAAATGGTCAGTACCTTATAGTAGATGAATTTACCATGTGAATTTTAATTGCAGTATATAAGTTGTAATCAGAAACTGTGACTAAAGTGGGATGATT
Organism: Megalonaias nervosa; assembly: GCA_016617855.1. NCBI lineage: Eukaryota > Metazoa > Mollusca > Bivalvia > Unionida > Unionidae > Megalonaias > Megalonaias nervosa. Next base: position 32,897 of record JAECUM010004024.1, on the reverse strand, counting down.
CAGCTTACATTATATTTGATACCCTGTGAAAAGATGCTGACATTAGAGAGTTTGTTGATAACAATAGAAAGTGTTGATACTGAAGCCTACAGTTCACTAGCTACAATATTGATATAATAGGCAGGGAAACTTTGAAAGGGATGCCAACACCCATGCAAGATATTGATCAGAGAGGGCCAATTAACATAAAACACACTCAACAAACTTGAAAATATTTCGTGGACTTGAGAAATTACATTAAATTTCAAACAGAAAACAAACTGCTGTCCTAAAAATCTTATGATGATTCTCAATTTTACAAAGGAATGCATATACTTAAAACATTAATATACTCTGGTAAATAACTAAACAAATCTGAAATTTTTCCAAAAGTTGGATATTGCCCAAATATCTTTCAAAACATCCCATTAGCCACCATGCTGGCATATGTGACACATCAAAGATGTGATTAAAAGGTCATGGTTTTGTAAAAAATATATATATATTTTAAAGTTTTTTTCTGATGAAAAATGCAGATATGCTGTTAATATCATTAAATTCATAACAAGATTACTAAAAAATTTCCATACATTCCATACACATGGAAACTACCAAAGTACTGGTACAACAAGAAAGTACCATGATACATACCATTGGAAAAAATTGCCATGGTGTACCAGTAATACCATGGACCTCTTGTTGGGAGAGTGGGCCCTTTGTCTACACTCCCACCATGGTGCTTGTTTCAAAAATAAGAGATAAATTGAGGTTCCAGAACTGCAAACTAGTTCTGATAGCCCCACTCAGGTGGGACAAGCCTTTGGTCAATGATCTACTCAAACTAGTGACAGATGTGCCCAGGAAAACTCATGTGAAAAAAAATTTACTCAAACAGCTGTGGTCACAGATATTTCAATCTGTCCAGACTGGTTTATCATGGTTGGGAATGCTCTGCAAACAAAGGATTTCCAGTTTCCAGTTGTGGAGAGAATCTCACAAGCTAGGTGGCCATCCACTTTGCAGGCATATGAGGGATAGTGGTATACATTCAACAACATCAGCATCATCCTTTTGAGAATTTCAATCCACAGTTGGCTGATTTCCTTCTATTGCTGTTTAAGGAGTAAAACTGAGCCCCAATTACTATAAAAGGCTACCACTCCATGATTTCAACACTTTCAGATATCATAGCAGAGGGGATATCAGTCATAATAAAAAATCTATCAGACCTACTAGCGAATCTTAAATTAGACCAAAATCACTCAGTCTGTTTCCAAAATGGAATCCCTCTTGGGTTTTGACTTGGCTTAATTCAGATCATTTCATACCTCTAGCTAGAACTTATAGAAGCTTCTGTCATTCAAGAGATACTTTCTGATAGTCTCAGCTTTGACATGCAGGGAGAGCAAGTTATATGCCCTTTAAATGTTAGTTAGTCAGTTAGTTAGTCCTCTTTCATCTGGAACATAAAGCTTGAACTATCTTCTGCCATCTCAGTTGGTCTTGAGCATGGGCTTGTGACTCATCCCAGGAAGGTCCCATCTCTTCCAGCTGTCATCACTGTCCTTTGCCATGTTATCTTTGTCCGTCTGGTGTCCATCTAATGGAATTTAACTATCTCCAGCTCAGATCAGATGGTTCTGTGGTCATTATGAGGCAAGCAGGTGTTTTAACAAAGAATAAGTTGCTGTCATTGGGTAATCAAAGAGTCATCATATGCCCCCTTTCTTCAGTGGATATCTCGAGGGAAACAACCATGTAAAACCATGATTGCATACTCTAGCATTACCTGAAGTGCACAGAGAACATGTATTACAAGAAAACATCTCTTTTTCCAGGTGGAAACTTGGAATGAGGATATCACCCTGCAAACCCTTTTATTATGGATAAAGTGGGCTATTTGTTCAGTATACTCTGAAGTATAAAATAAAAGAATTGATATGTGTCATAAAAATTTTGACGTATGAAATCAGAGCCATCTCTGTGTGACTCACATTCAAATGCAATGTTTCAGTTCAAGACATAATAGAAGCTTAAAATTAGCTATATTTAGTGGTAGCCAAAGAGAGGTAATGGGTAAGAGTTTCTTCCCTTGTCTGTGTACTATATAGACAGAAAAGACAAAATTTTCATCTCTATTCAGGAAAGCTGGATGCGGGAGGTAGGAAACTTATTGTCTTAATGTTAATATACAGGTAAGTATTCTTAGCAAAACATGGTTTACTTAAAAAATTTGCTTTCTCATTTAATTGGAACATCTCAATTTAGAGGCATTTCCCTAGACCCCTCTGATTCTCACAGTCCTGCGAATAGAGAGTGGCATGTAATCCTGATTGCTCCCCAGAAGTGGGAAAAATAATGAACTACCTTTGCAGCAGAGGTTTCCAGGAAGATTCTGCCATTGTCCAACCTGCTTGGACAGCAAGAATGCAGGTTTTCCATTTGAACCCAAAGATGGTAAACCAGCACACAGGGTTGTTCATATCATGCTAGCCCTTAGAAATAAGTGTTTCTCAGATTGTGTTAGACAGAATTGCTTGGGCAGGGAAGCCCACCATTTTTTAAGCTGTGAGGGGAAATGGAGAGTTTTCTTAAAATGGTGTTGACCAAAGAAACATCTCTCCCTCTAAAGACTCGGTATCACAGACTGAAAACTTCTTCCAATGGCTTTTTTAGTTGAACAACTTAGTTCCCGTGACTTCTTTCTTTCTTGCAAATTTTGACTAGTCTCATCCAATGTCTTTGACTCTTTGTCCAAAATGGAATCTTCTTTGGGTTCTGATGTGGTTGAATGAAACACCTTCCAGTCACTATCTATCTACCATGACTCACAAACCTACTACTAGCAAACTTACTAATTAGTCATTCTAGCTACAGCAGGAAGAATCAGAGATATATGCCATGTTTGTCAGCCTAAACTAGTTGCAGTTCTGCCATAATGGCTTGATTTCACTCATGATGGCCCCTGCTTTCATTGCCAAAAACAGGTTCCCAGTCATGGGGAATTAGTTCTGTACCTTGAAAGCACCGTTTTCTTTGCTCCCTTTGCCCAGAGGGCATCTACAAGATCCCCATCAGGGCTTAGAAGTGACAACTAAAGCTATATGAACCTATTAGAAGAAGGCAATTTCTTTAGTTCCTACCACTCGAAAAAGAAAGGGATGATATTTCTGCTCAAGTTCTGTCATCCTGGATATAGTAGGTTATCAGCTCAGCCTACAAGGAACTAACCCAAGATATGATAAATTCTTATATATATAGGTTGACAAGGTTAGGGTGGTTGCATTTGAGCTCAACTGCTTGATAACTGACATCGACCAAACTCTGAGATGGAGGGCAAAGAAATCATTATATAGCTTTTACTTTAGAAACCTTTCATCCCAATAGGCTGAAGTTGACTTGGCAGGACCTTCAGCAGCAATGCAACTAGCTTACCTTTCTAAGTCATTCAGCATCTTTGTAATAATACTAGTTACTCTACTTCTGTTGGATTTGTGAAAGTGGGATATTGTTTCTTAAAACCAAATCCATACATAAACCACATGCTAACCCTAGACTTTTTATCACACAGATTGAAGCTACTTCACATACATTAAAAGACCAGAGACTGGGGCCAACTCTTGGATAGAGGGAATGTAACTTCTTCCTCCTGTTACCCATTTTCCAAGCTTGTTATGATTAAGTACTATATTTAAAGAATAAACCAGTTTTTAGAATAAAATGTGTTTCTTTAATAATACTTACCCAATCATAAAATGGGCACACACTCACAAGCCCTCCCTATAATTGGAAGAATTTGCACATCTGCTTCAGTGGTAACTGATGACTGACAGGATTTGGTGGTAGTCCGTGTATCAAAGGGGAGACAACTTTTGTCTGACTTCAACCTTGACAAGCAGATGACCTTTTAAAACTTGTGTTGCTTAAACAATCCAAAAGATGTAGCAGATGTAATTTTTAGCTTTGGAGGTTTGGATTGTTGAAGTAGTGTGTATACTCTTAATATATCATGGTTAGAAAGTATTAATAAAGAAAATTTGTTTCTAGAATTTATACACCTCCCTCCTTATTCCTCCCTCCCCCAACCACCACTGTCACAACTTTTCTCATGTCTGTTTTAACAGAACAGACTTTCCACTCCATCAGAACAAAGTAGGACCATTTCAAGTTTGCATTAGGATATGTTTTCACAAATTATTTCCATACTAGGGCAAGAATTAACCTAAGCTATATAGAAAATTCTAATAGCATGGCAAATTGGAATTATATATGGTTCATGGTGAACAGAGATTGGAGTAAGAAATTTAGGCTACATTGAAGAGTCACTATGCGTTGAAATTCTGAGGAAAAGTAACGCACACTGGAAATCACAGTTTACAAATTATTGCAGGTTTTTCACATTGAGATGGGTCCAAGTACTGAATTAGTGAACAATTATTATGAGGCTCTGGAGACTTTAAAGCTTTAACTCCAGTCTATTGTCTGATATTTTTGTGTCATAATCTTGTCAGTGTACATAAATTGGAATTATAAATGGTTCATGTCTGATCTTTTTCCTTATTGTCTGATATTTTTGTGTCATAATCTTGTCAGTTTACTGACCTTTTTCCTCATTGTCTGATATTTTTGTGTCATAATCTTGTCAGTGTACTGAAGTTTTTCCTCATCTGATATATTTTTGTCATACTCTTGTCAGTGTACTGACCGTTTTGCTCATTGTTTGATATTTTTTGTGTCATAATCTTGTCAGTGTACTGACCTTTTTCCTCATTGTTTGATATTTTTATGTCATGATCTCATGGATTTACCTAGCTTTTTCATCATTGTCTGATATTTTTATCTCAAAATCTCATGGTTTAAGCCAGCTTTTCTCTCGTGTGAAAATTAGTTCCTGTTCATTATATATAAGCGTATTTGATATGAAATTTATTGAAGTCCTGAGTGTCATATTATTGTTGTTGTTGTTGTTGCTGTTGTTGCAGGCTTTAATGCCATTTTTCAGCACAAGATAGGCTATACGTGGCAGCCAGTATAAATGGTGGAGGAAGAACCTGGGAAAACCCTGGAAAGAACCACCGACCCACGAGAAGCTACTGGCAAACTTTCTCACATATCCACATTGGCCTAGCCCGAGACTCAAACCCATGCAGACAAAGGTGAGATGGCAGTGATCCATAATGGTGAGTGCTTTAGACCACTTGGCCACTTGGGGCCCTGTCATATTGTATTTTTCAACATGTTTTCATACAATTCACTTGAAATAAAAACAAGTTTGACATTTAGTTTATCACACAACATTAACAGTTTCACATTATTCTGTTATGTAGTTTTATGTCATTGCTAATTGGCATTGCTAATTGTAGTTCCAGAGTGTGACAAACAATTTGTAGGACTTTATATTATTACACTATAAAGAAGACATAGATTTAAAAGTCAGTTCTGAAATTTGGTTGGTGAAATACACTACATCAGCAAAAGTTCTCATTGAATGCTGTTATCAAAACTTATAAAATCTAGAAGACTAAAATTCTGGCATGAGTAGCGAGAAGCAACATATTGGGTAAGATGGTTGGCAGTTTGGTAAATGACATTTAGATGTAAATTTATCAAGTTTCTTGTTCTTCTTGGATTTAGAAACACAAGACTGTAAATATAATTTTTTTTATTTCTGTTTGTCCTTGCTGCTTTTTCTTGTATGCCATTGTTGTTAATCTTGTTTCAGATCTGACATTATCTTAAATCTGTTCCATCAGCTTTCAGTTCAGGATGAAAGAAAATTGCCAGTTTATTAACATTTTGATGTTATTGAGGAGTTTTAAAATGTGGGGATTTTTTCTTTACAGCAAGTCAGTTTTCTGTTTTAAAATCATTAGTTCTAGACCTAAATGTTATCGCTGATCATAAAACTGTAATTTAATGAAGAATGCATATGTATTTACTGACCCTGTCCCAAATCAATTATGGGACCTGGAAAGGGGAATGAAACAATATTTTACCTTAAATGCTTCAGTCGATATAAGTGATGTCATTTATGAGTCATGATGGTATAAAGTTCAGGTGACATATACACATTTACTGAAGAAAGTGAAGAAAAGTGATGCCTTTTATAAATAATATTGGTAACAGAGTTCAAGTGACATAATATATACATTTACTGAGGATAGTGGAGATGTGTTTGTAATCATTTCTGTCAATAAGTTGTACTGTCTATACTCACTTATAAATCTAATCCAACTGCAAACTGCACAGATCCAGATGTGCAGTTTCATAATGTGCTGGCATATATGGATCTATGCATTTTGTTAAGTCTAATCAGGAGAACAAACAGCATAGACTCTGGTCTGCTGGCACATTATGCAACAACAGATCAGGGTCTCTGTTATTTAGACCTGACTTATTAGTTAGTATACATGGTACTGTAATGCTGGCATATTTATAAAGAAACTGGGACTCTGATTACACTATTTCTCTTGAGTACCGATGTTGTTTGTTTTGCTGTGTGCAGACAGTTGTGATGATATCTTTTTGCTTTTGAGTTATATATTGCTTTTCATTCGATGCTATGTAATATTTAAATATACATGTATTTTTTAAATTCCTTTTTGCTATTTTGGTACCTTTCTTTATATTCTAAAAATCGTGTTGATGAAAGCCCTGAGCTAAAGGAATATAATCTCCTGAACAAGAATGTGTAAATCTCCTGATTTGACTTTTTAGGCCCACACATGTAGGAATGATGATGACTGTTTTGTGATAAGAAATAATTCTTGTTAGTGAAGATAAATGCATAAACACAGACTTGCTACTCAGAAGCTCTGACATGTACCATGTTTCAGGTGTACCATGCCAGCAACCCTGGTCAACCACTGAGGGTCTACTTCCTTATGTACACAGGTTCAGTTGAGGAGCAGAAGTACCTAACCACCCTGCGTAAGGAGAAGGAAGCTTTTGAATACCTCATCAAGGAGAAATCTGTGTGTATTACAATATGTAACAAAGTCAATTAGAATACATGTTTAACATGTCTTTGGCAGCTACCTATGGGAAAAACCAAACTGGCCTCTTAATACGTGTGACCTCTGAATGGAGAATCAAATATAAAATTTTATTTTTATAGAAATATTGTGCATCAAATACTGTTATTATTATCATTATTAATAAGATTAGAGAAAACTATTTTATCGTTGACTCCTGCTACATAAGACTCTAGATCAATATCACAAAACTTGCACCATGCAGGTTTTAGGGTTCCCTTTAAACTCATTTGCATGATTACTGTGTAATATATATTTGTATCTCACCCAATTCAAAAAATGCAATAACAATTACCTTTCATGTATATCTTTTGCAACAGATACAATGTTCTTTTGTTAGGGCTGTTCCATTAAAACATACATGGGACCCAGGGAAGGCACTTTTAAAGTGGGGTACTCACCCATAGATGCAATTTAGACATTTCTTATCATCTTAATATGAACTCTGTGAAATCAAAGTACCCTGGCATATATTTAAAAAAAAACAAACTGCCTTCCCTGGCTACCATGTAAGTTTAAATGGAACAGCCCTTATGTACTATAACTTCCTGTGGCCTGTATTACAGATAAACAATATCATTCTCAGAATGATTTCTGATTTTATTCTGTTCCCAGAAATGAAGATTTTGCTATCTGAGACACTTTATTCTACTTCATTGGGGATCCTGATCCTCTAAGGATTCCTACCCATTATTTGAAAATGTTTTTATTTAAATAATGTATTGTCACTCAGAAATTATGATTGATAAAGGTTTTATTTATTTTTTCTCTAGTTTTTGTACTGTCTGTTTTTCATTTAGTATGTTTCTGCTTCTGTGGTATATGAAAAGAGTCTGCATGCCCAACTGCTGTCATATTTCATTTGGAATCAGCGTCCTCAAAAGTAGCAGCCAGATATAGAACTAGTCTTGAAGTTACTTTTCATTCATTTCGTTTGGCTCAATTTCTTGCCTGACAGGCGAGTTTCAATTTAAAATTTTCATAATTCAAGTTCAAACTTTTCCCTTTCATGAATTTTCCCTGGAAAACCAATTTTCATTTTAAAAACAAACCTTTATAAAAACATCATTAACCCTTGAACACAATCATTGTCCTGGTTGAAAAGTGTGGTATCAGCATGACACCTGTCAGATGTCAAATTTTGAAATGTCTTAGATTTTTCTGGTAGACTTTAGCTTGTTTACTTCCACCCTGTGCAGTATACACACATCAGCAGAATCTGATACATCAATGACATTTCCAAAATAAATTTTTTAATCAAACTTGTTGACTGCATTGTGTCATGTGTCAACAGTCAAACAGGAAGAAATAGACAGCTACATGGAGTATGTATCAGCCAAATGGTTAGTACTCGTTTATGTCAGTTTGTCATGGCCAATGAAAAAATATACATTTTTCCTGGGAAAGGAAAAATTTACATTTGGAATCATTATGCTTAGAAAAATGGATTGAAAAATAAACAAAATGGACCAGTCTGTTTGCACACCCTGTAAAATTGAATATCAGCATACAGGAAACATCAACTTTCTTGATAAGTCATCTCTCAGAGAAACAAGCTGCTAAAACTAGTACACTGAAAACTGCCACTATACTGGAAATAAGCCAACTTTAGCACAAGTTCTAAACAGATGACAAACACTGGCATTTAATCCATTGTGAGCCTGTCTACTCTATAAAGGAGTGTTTTACTATTTATTGAATGACTAGCACTCCCAATTTGACTCTTTTAACATACCATATAAACAAAAATGTATAAAGCATGCTGTATTTATGCTTATGTTACATGTGAACCCAGATATCAACTTATTAGACTCTTGGTTCATTGAGACTCTGCTTCATATTTCTTAACAGACAGCATCATGAATCACATTTATTTGTAATTATTTAGACTAGTACTTCATTGAGAGATAATGCTGTAAACCTTTGATGACTCTAACATCAATTAATTTTATATGCAGCATCATTCCAATGACTTAGTCCCAGCATAAAATCTTCTCATTGATGACTCTAAGATCAATTAATTTAATATGCAGCATCATTCCAATGACTTAGTCCCAGCATAAAATCTTCTCATTGATGACTCTAACATCAATTAATTTAATATGCAGCATCATTCCAATGACTTAGTCCCAGCATAAATCTTCTCATGGCTGCAATCTTAAAGCCTCAAATAAAATAAGACTCAAAGAACTTTACCATATTTAGTAAAGATATTTTCATATAACTCTATATATCTCTGTATCTCTATATTTCATATAGCTGAATGTATCTTCTTTTGAATTCATTAAGAAAATACTGCCAAACTTCAAATCCACTCAAATCCATTGTCTGTCATCCAGGAATCTGTGCTCTTAAATAAAATAAACTTCATGAGCTACAGACTGATCTGTTAATTTTTATGTTTCTTGTTTGATTCAGACTTTTTAAATTCTAAATATTGCTTTTACAACTCCCACATTTGTATGCATGACAAGATCATTTGTTGTAGAAAGTAAAATTTGCTATAAGAATTGGTCAGTTGGCACCATTCAGATGTAAGGAAATGTTCACACTTAATGTCTGCAATATGACATCCTCTTAAAAGAATTTTAGGTGGATTTGAAAGTTCCAGAATTTATGGTGACCAAAATATTGATTGGAATTAGGATGCTGTAATAGGCAAGATAAATTATTAATAATGAATGCTTGATCATTAAATGATGAAAGATTTGTTCATTTCTTCCAGAATCAAAAGATCTTTTCATTTGATTTGTAGACAATGGTTATTCCAGAAGAAAGAGAAGGTAAAACAGAAGCAGAGCCTTATCTTTCAAGGGACACAACTCCAGCCAATGCTACAGTCAATACCAGGAAAGGAGGAGGGGCTGCTGATGCACCAAAGCAACAGAAGGTGATCCGATTATGGAAATATTTGCTTCAAACCAGTTATCGATGAGCAGAGAAATATTTATTTACAGGAGAATAATCAGTATGAAATAACCATGCTGGTACTATGGAGGATGCATTATTATAAATGTAGCAAGTAACTATTGACCTATTCACTACACACAACCTGCCTATTAGCATGTTAAATTTGAAAATATTCAAGTTTTTCTTATAAAAATTCACTTTCAAACTTCAGTGCTAAATATACATTGAAAATGTTTTCAATCCTGGCTTGAGTATGAATTGGTACATAGGGCATAATGTAAATTCTAGTTCTAATGTTTTACAGAACTACACTAGTTTATGTAATATTGACAGGATATATGGATAATTGAAAGTTGAAATCACTTAAATATACTACTCCATAAAGTGTTCACTGATAATGTTAAGAAAACTATGCAGTTTATTACAAAGACCTGTTTTGTGACCAATTTGCTTCAGATCTAGTGAAAAACAATATTTTCTTATCCTTGTTGAATCAATTGTCCATTTTAGATCTTGTAGGGAGAACATTTCTGGAAGTTTAGGCTTTTAAAATGCAACCTAAAGAGGACAAATACCATCATGTTCACTTATTAGTTTTGGTAAATACTGTGTTAATTATGTTCATACAGGAACTTTAAACACTTCATTCAAAGTAACAAAATACATTTATTTCATCTATCTAGGTGATTGTTGACATGAGAGAATTCCGCAGTGAACTGCCATCTCTTATCCATCGTCGGGGAATAGAGATTGAGCCTGTCACACTGGAGGTTGGTTTAATTAAGACTAAGAACTTATGTAAAGTTAACACATTAAAAAATTTGTCTTCATCTTTAAATTTTGAGAAACTTTCAAACCTTTTCCAATGTAATTTGATTAATTATACTGTATATACTCATTTATAAGTTCACTTGATGTTAAGTCCCCCCCCCCCCAAGTTGGGGTGTATTTTGCAAGTCAGATCCATTGGAAGGAGTGTCATCATCCTTAACTCAGAGTTGCACTTTGGAAAAATAAACAAGACACACTGGATTGATAAGATGAGATAAAATAAGATGAGATGAGACAAGATGAGTCGAGACAAGATGAGACAAGTGTAAAATACAGTTATGTTATTGAGTGGAATATGTCACAAATAAATTGACAACTTACATTTTGTCCATGTTTGTATCATAAAATCCATAGAAAAAAATAATACTTGACATTGGAAATGCATTTATATGATAAATCCATGTATTCATTTATAGGCCACATACCAGTATAAAAATAGTTGCTCAGAATGAGCCTATTCACAATATCCCATAATATTTAATTCCACATGTCAAATAAGCAATGAAAGTCAAGTCCACACTTGTGTGATTCACAGTAGCCTATAAATGTCACTGTCTAATGTCATAAGGTAAAAGGCCCAAGAATTTGCTCTCATTGTCTGAGTGACCAAATAAAGTTCCAAAATCCTCCATCATTGTCCAGTCATCATAAATATTGTTTGGCTCCAATTTCTTGTCTTTACTGTAATGTCAACTTAAAAACAAAGTTAATGCTGCCTTAACAAGCTAGGGGCTTATCAACCCACATGCACTGGTGGATATTTGGGGACATATCACTTGGGAATTAGATTTGGATTGTGGAAAAAAAATATAATTAAATAAAGAAATTTTATTTCATCACACACAAAGTGGTTATACAGCAAAACACAAAATGTAATACAAATACAGGTTGATTCAACTTGCATGAAAATGGAAGCAATATATTTACTAGTAAACACACAGAGTAAACAGCATGGACAGACTCTTCTCTTTGTGTGGGGGGATATGTAATTTACAAGTCTAGAAAACTGCAGATACAAATATTGTGTATTGAATACCATCTTGAAATGGATAAACTTAGTGCATAACATTTATGCATTTCTGAATGGGAATTGAGGCATGACAATGTAAACATATTTGAATTTACAGTATTTGCATGTCCTGCAGACATCTAGAGTTTCCATTATTATCCAAAGATTTCTAAAATTATTTGCATGTCACACTTATAAGACAACCCCTACTCTGCATGAATATTTCAGCAAATAATTTTGACTTATAAGCTTGTATATATGGTAATCTCCTTGCAAATTATGACAAGAATACATATTTATTATTGTTACATTCTTAAGCTTTTCTTAAATATCAGCATGTGTAATATTTTGACAGTTTAGTCTCCTTCATGGATTTGTTGAAGTTTTGTTGACAGTATTTCTTCATTTATGGTGTGTTAAGATGACAATTTTCCATAGCAACCTGTTGATTAAAATGAGTTGAACTTGTTAGTTTACATAAAACGATGACATGCATTATCATGGCGGTAGTAATATTGCAATTCTTATTTTGTGTTTCACAACAGCATTTGTGCAGTTCTACCCAAAATTCATGTACATTGAGATAGATTGTGCAAGTTTTGAAAATCGTGTGGCTTTTAATCTTTATATTGTAACTTAATTTGTAACATTAGATTATTTTGTAGCATTAGCATTTCCCCATTCAATACATTCTCCAACCACATTAATGATAGAAAGTAAGCTCCACCACCTCTTGAATCCATATAAAATGTAGACAAGGGGAAGAATCTTTTACCCATTATGTCCCCTTACCACCACTACGTGGCTACCCATCATCAGGTTGTTTACCAGTTTAAGTTTACATTGCAGTATGATTAATGTCATCCCACTTTGCCGCTATCAGTCATACAAGATTATTTTTTTTGATCCATTGATGAAAAGTGTGGTGTAATATTTTGTTTGAAGGTTTTAACAAAGGACTGGTAACCTTTCTGTGATTTTCAGTGGATCGATTTTCTTTTTTTTTCTTCAAAGTTTGTATACTTTGTTTTTCTGATCTGGCCAGAAGCACACAATATTGGTAAGCAATACATTCAGGCAGTATTTGTATTGCAGGCATTGGTTGAATAGTCTCATTTGTGTTATTATGGGTGCTGTAGTTTAGATTAGCAAATTTCAGGGTTGATATTTCCCATTTTTTTTGTCATATTGTCTTCTCAGAATATAAAGACAAAGTCCTCTAAATGCAAGAAATTCATGATCAGCAAGGATGATCACAACACTTGTCCCACTTTAGTGCTTGGTTAGAGAGGACTTGGTCTCAGCATGCAAAATTGCCACCAACCTGCTGCTCTGATTCTAGCTAGAATGTCATATTCTCAACAGGTTGAGGCTACAAAATGATTCTACAGTTTCATGGTGGACTGGCACAAAAAAATGAGTAGCCACTCCATCTGGCTGGTTGGTGTTTTAGGTGTATCAAAGAAATTTAATCAACAAATTTTATATTTTATCATATTAAGAAATAATAGAAACTAGAAATCTCAGTTTAATACAATGAGGCACTGTTTGCATTCATCATCTCTAAAGCCACAGAACCACAGCACTCTTTGGCTTTATGCCCTTTGCTATTTGACATTCTGCTTTTGTTCAGGGACCATACAGAGCAGATAAAAAAGACTTGCTCCTCCGGTTCTCCTTACCTGTCCTCCACCTATTTGACCTCAGCTTTCTTTGCCACAATGGAGAGATAATCAGAGGCAGAAGTATCCCACTCAAAGTTTCTGTTTCCCAGAGCCTCCCAACAGTGACTACTAACTACACAGCCCTTGTTGGTGCCAGACTTTTCATTTTCATCAAGCTTGGATCATCCTTTTTCCACAAAGGGTCATCTAAGTAGTCTTCGAGAAGCTTTAAATGTTGTTTATCCAACCACTTCCCTTTTCAAATTTTGTGTCTTCAGCAATCCAGATCCCAACCCAGCTGATTTTGCAGACTGAAATCTCTTGGGCTTTATTCAAGACATTTTCTGGTACCAAAAGCCAATGATAGATCTAAACACTTATGACTGATATCAGTCATTTTGCATTTCAGCAAGTGAATTTCAGTAACTCCATGATTCATGAAATGCAGCAGTGGATTTAATTCCTCTTGGTTGTTTTTAGCTCTATTGGTCATAGACAATAGAGCTGATGGGATTTTCTTTTGTCTGTCTGTCATCCATCCATCCATTAGAATCATTTTGTTATTGCTACACCTCCTAAATTACTGGGAGGACTGCCATGAAACTTTACACACACATTCATCCCAAGGTTTAGTTGGTCCTAAATAAAAATGATGATGCTTGGACATCCAATATGGCTGCCACATTGGCCATTTTGAAAATCTTATTGCAATTCTTTTTCAATGGCTGGTCATATAGGGTTTTCATTAAAAGACTTCATATGATATCTACTTGCTACAAAATGAAATAGAGCCAATCTGACATCCAATATGGCCACAATGGCAACCATCTTGGAAATCTTATCACAATCTTCCTGAATGGATGGTCATACCAACATCTTATTATGTCTAGTTGGTTCTAAATGAAAATGGTGTTGATCTTATGTCCACTTTGACCACCACAGAGGTCATCTTGAAAATCTTGCTATGGCTTCTCCTTCTACATAGATGATCATATCAGCATGAGGTTTTTGCTACAAGACTTCTTATCATGTCTAGTAGATCCTAAGAAAATTTGCTGATCTGATGTCCAGCATGGCCACCACAGTGGCCATCTTGAAAATCTTGTGTTTGCTGCTTCTTTTGAATGAATGGTCACATCAACATGGGGTTTTGACTAAATGACTTTCGTATGTCTTGAAAATCATGTTGTCACTACTCCACCTGAATGGATTATTATTATAACATGGAGTTTTTACCAAAAGACTTTTAAAGGTGTCTGCTTTTTCCTAAATGAAAATGTGCCAAGCTGATGTCCAATATGTCCATCACAGCACCTAATGTGAAGATCTTGTTATCTCTGAAGAATATCAGAGATAGTTTCAACACTCAACAGTTAAAAGGAAGAAATGGTCTTACATTGAATTCCTGAAATTCTTTTCACTCAATAAAGAATCAGTCTCATTGAGGGACTCCAGTTTTATTTACCTTTTGGAGATATTTTTCCACTCAACCTAGATCAATATGTTTTGATCTTGACTGAGATAAAATTATTCCTGTGCCAATCACCAGGCTAGCACATGCTTATGGTGGAAATTCTTCTGGAGAAGTCAGAACTGGACATTTTGGTTTCTACAGACACCAGTTCACTTGGCTGGGAGCTCACCTTTTGTCTCACTTCACCACAGTAAGTGGCAACTTGAGCCCGGAGGACAAGACACTTCATTTAAACTTTTTAGAAATGAAGGGCTACAATGAACATCTTCCATTGTTAGAGAGATCAACTTGGGGAATAATGATTCTGATAATGTTGAATAATTCTGCAGTGGTTGCTTATGTCCTGAAACAGGGGATACCAAATCATCCAACGTGGGGGTATGTCTCTTGGTCAGTGTTTCAACACTGGTGCTCAGGACAGATATATTCATGGTAGATACAATGTTTTTAATGTTATGGCTGATTGTCTGTCAAGAAAGGAACAGACTGCACATCAGTTGGTACCTTCACCTGTTGATCTTCCAGCAAGTTTGCACACTTTGGGAATGGATGATGATAGGTCATTTTGTGATGAGCTGGAATCACAAGCTGTCCACCCTTGTCTCTCTTGCCCAGATCCAGGGGCTTGGGCAGTGGACAATCTAGCAATCAGTTGAGATGGGATTTAGGGCTGTGCTTCCTCCCTAACTATTCTCATCCCAAGAGTTGTACAGAAAAACTGTGACCAGATTTGCAAAGTGTTTCTAGTTGCCCCTTTCCAATAGAATAAGTCTTGGGTGAACAGTCTGCTTTACTTAGGTGTCCTTCAGAAAATGATAGCAAAATTCAACCTGATCAACAACCCCATTTGTAGGTGTTTCATCTGCTGCTGCTATAACCCCTTAAACCTTGGCATTGTGGCTGAAGTGTGTAATATGATTGTTATGTTCAGAATTACCACAGGATCAGATAAGCCTAGATGAGACTAAAGTTATCTGGGCAAGTCTTGCATTTGAAAGCAGCATTTGAATCTGATACATAATAGAACCCAGTGACTAGCATACACAGTCAACCTTGTCAAGTTTTTATATCCGATATCTGGTAAAAGATTGGTCCAGTTGCTGAGGCCCAGATAACAGTCAGACCCATTTGAGGCTGGTACAACTTCCTCATGGGCAGGGGCTTAGTGCTTTTGCTAGATTCAACCAAAGCTTATTGATGGGTAAGGAAAACTAACTCATTCCTCCTTTTCTGAGTGTTGATGTGTTATGTAACCATTAGAATTGCAGTCCTTCTTCCCTCAAAAGGATGCAGATGATAGAGCTTGCATGCCTCCTCCTCTGCCTTATTCCTCTAATCCTAGTGCGATTGTCAAATTTATAATAGTGAAAGTAAATGTTTTAGTAAATTATGTCTGTCTGAAAACACTCACCCAATCAAATTACAATTAAACCCTCTTACATCTCCCATAAATGCAGGCATCCACATTGATAATTTGCTTAGCTGTAACTGGTAAAGAGCTTGGTAGCCATTTCGTGGTTGTAATGGGAGGTAGTTCATTAGAATTTCTCCCTTTTCTCTAAATGATATATAGATGGGAAAGACATAATTTTTGTCTTTCCAGTATTGCTGGATTTGACAGGTAGCCAAACTTATTTTCTAATGTTAATGTGATGAGGTAAATATTATGGATAAACATAATTTATCAAAACTTTACTGGCATTACCTTAAAGGGTAGTGATGGAAAGAAGGGTAGGCAGTTGTTTAAAGGGATAGATATATATGATAACATGGTAAAATCTATATATGGTGTAAAAGTCTTACAGTTTTCTTTATTTTTGTGTAAGTTGAGAGAAAGACAACATGTATTACTAGTAATTTTCTTCAACAGAACTTAATATGATTGTTACTAAAGACAGAATTTTATATGCCCACCATAAGGCAGAGTGTACTACATAATGAGGTCCATCTGTCCATCTATCTGTTACCAGTTTTGTTCTGGACAATAACTTGAGTTCTCCACCATCTACAGTTACTAAACTTTGTGGATTGCTTGTACTGGGGGTAAGGAAGAATCTCTCCATTTTTGGGTCAAAAGCTCAAAGGTCAAGGTCACTGACTGGAAGAAGACATATGGTTTCTGCACAATAACTTGAGTTTTCCATCATCTCCAGTTACCAAACTTTGTGGATGGCTTACATTTGGGGTGTGGTTTCCAAACAATAACATTAGTTTTACACTCACAGATTTGGACTATATTTTGTGGATGGCTTGCAGTTGGAATAAGAAGAAGTCTAATGATTTGGAGCCAGAAGGTCATTGGTTAAAGTCCCTGACTGAAAGAAGAAAATTGATTTCTGCAAACACATTTCAGTTATGTAAATAGAGGATTATTACACACTGGGCAGGTGTATAATGGTACTCATGTCATAATTTTTTTTTCATCAACATGAAAAGTTTTCAGTTAAAAAGCTTGAAAATGTTTCTGCCATAGATCAGTCTTATTAAGATTGCTGTATTGCACTTAATTGTTTTAAAGGGCTGGAGAGCTTTTCATCCAAAAAATTCCAGTTGTTCCATATGCAACTTGCAGCTTTTAATGTTTGAGATTTTTTCATTACATGTATAGTTATAAGATTTCAATACAAACATATATTGTTTTAAGACTGCAGCATAAAATGTTCTTTTGTCACATAATACTCACATTATTTAGCATCTTTACTTGGTTTCACGAAACACTTAGCAATGCTGTAAAGCATTGTCATTGACAAATACAAATTCCTGAAGGTTTTTATTAGACCTGAAATTTAAGATATACAGCTAATAAAACCTTGTGCAAGATCCACAACAATATTTTGTACTTTATCTACAGGTTGGAGATTACATCCTTACACCTGACATCTGTGTTGAGAGAAAAAGCATCAGTGACCTGATTGGCTCCCTGAACAGTGGACGTTTGTATAACCAGTGTGTTGCCATGTGTCGGTACTATAGACGCCCAGTACTTCTCATTGAATTTGATCCCAGTAAATCATTTTCCTTACAGGTAAGGCCACTCACAATATTGAATCATTATCCACACATGTATAATTACTGTACATGCTCTCATATAAGTCAAGTTCAACTGTAAGCAACATAAATCCAGATCTGCCATCACATAATGCACCAGCAGGTTAGGGTCTATGTTGTTGGTTCTACTTACAGACTATGGACTCGAATCTAGTGGAATATTATGTGGCAGCAGGTGTGGGGCTATGTAGTTTGCAGTTGAATCAAACTTATAAGTGAATATATATGATATCACCTGTTTTGAAGCTATATGATGTTGTCAGCCCACAGCTTATGTTACCCCCAGTCTCTGTCCTGAAGAAGTGTGATGTATACCATGAGTGGATCATGCCTCATATAGTCTCAAAACAATGGATTGTATTGTTTCATTATATTGAAGAAAGGCAACATCATCCGCATGTCAGGTATTTGAGGCATTCTTCATACTTGTTGTCCACTACATACTGTCCCTGTGTCCACTGACCATGGAATACATTCTTGTTGAGTTTGTAGACTACCACTTGGTGAGATGGGAGATTTTATGTGAACTCAATGAAGAAACTTTATGATCATGTACCAGTATAACCACTGGAGAAAATCTTGTGTTTATGTAACAAAGTTTAACAATATATTTTAATGATTTTATATTCAACTTTTATTTTTTTAATTACTTTACAGAATTTTAACCCATTATCTTTTATCTTGTATTTTTTTATGTTTTTGTTGATTTTGAAGGGTTTGTCATCCTAATAGCTTTTGCACAATTCTTTATTTTTACGTGTTTTAAAGTGTTCTTTTAATCAGTGGGCATCATATAGTCATTATAGTGTTGATGTGGTAGATAAATACTAATGCATACATACATTCATCAGTACATACAAATTCTCACTGATGAGAATTTATAGAAACTTCACTGAACAATTTAAAATCAAAAGGCTTGCATGTACCAGACTTGTTTAAAACTCCTAAAGCACATGACAAATACGGGGATTGCATCATTGGCATTTAATTGTTCTTCATCTTGTAGCTAATTGTTAATTTCATCTCCAACTGCTAAATAATATCTACTTTTAGGCCAGTATTAGTGTTTACAGTTGCTATAGATAGGCTAATCAGAACTTGAGCATAAAGCATTCCAAACTTCCAGAAAACATATGGTACGGCGGTCTGTCTGTATATGAGGCTGGGTATAGTCATTGGTGCCATGAAATTATTTAGGTTTGATTCTTTAATTCTAGTGTTGCTCTTTGATTAATTAGTTGATTTTTTTTGTTAGTTCTTGGCTGTTAAGAATTAAAAATTTAATGTAGCTGTTCGTCATTAAATACCTTGGCTTCAAGAAAACATTGCTGTGCTTGTTAATTTATTTTACCATAAAAGGACAGCACAATAGGTATTTTCCATTTCAGATCTTACTCTCATTTAACTTCAGTCTGCTGGTGTTTAATTTAATAATCCCACTTTTGTTGGAGTTTTTGTTTTTTTCCTAGCTAATAATTCATTGATTTAATGCTAAATAATGCATTTCTGCAAGTTTGTTCCATCAGAAATAATGTCCATTTGTCAAACCTTGAAAATATGTTACACTAGCAGCTTGCAGACACTTTGCACTGCACTTCAGAACATGATGAGCCAGGAGACTTTCCACTGCCAGATTTGTTATTTCAGTCAAAATTAATTGTCATCTGAAATATTTTGTTGCCATTTGTGGTTTTGGCAATGGCTTTGGCTGTATCATTTGGTGCAACCTTGGATTATACCCTTGAGCAATGTAGTCAACAGTGTGCAATATGTGGGAAGAGCTTACTGTATGTACTCACTTATATGTTGAATCCAACTGCAAATTGCACAGACCCAGATCTGCTGTTGCATAACATGCCAGCAGATCTGGTTCTGTGCAGTTTTTAGGAGTAATCAGTAGAACAAACAACATAGACCCTAATGTGCAAGTGCATTATGCTATGGCAGATCAGGATCTTTGTTGTTTGCAGTTTAACTTTACTTATAAGTGAGTATAGATGGTATATTTCCATCTTAACTGAGAGTAACAAACTCTTTATAGTTAGTGCTGCATGTGACCCAAAAAAGTGATGTTGTCCAATTGAGAATAAGCTAACGTTTCATGTAATCCTGTAGAAAATGATTGGAACTATTCAAGCCTGAATGAAAGAAAATAACTTGTCTGTCTTGTTCAAAGTATTTAATTCACTTAAAAAGAAAAAATAGGTTTTAGACTTAGTATTATCAAACATCATCACCATACACATACACATATGTACAAATTCTCACATAATCACAACCACACTGATATTAAATAAAAACATACACCAAATTTCTGTCTTTAAAATCAGTTGGATGACAGAACATAAGCTGAATAGTTAAATAGGGGGTTTGAAGGTAATGCAGGTGTCATTAGTGTTCATCACTGCACTCACTTGCTACTAGCTGGTAGCGTCTTCGCTAGCCAAGGTTCCAATAACCCTATCTACACCTTGGCAGATCAAACAGCTATATTGGTGCTTTGTCCTAGCGACATCTATTGGATTTCACGTGTTGCCTCCCTTAGTATATAATGTCAACTAACCAATATTGTGGTGCATTGTACATCTGCCAAAAATGGTAGTGGCAATTGACCTAAAAAGGATACTTTGTAAGTTTAAAATCAAAACTATGACTATGTACCAGAAGGAAGCCATTACAGGTGTATTTGAGTGAAAGGTATTTGTGCAAAAACGAACCGACACTGGAAAATTGCTTATTTATCAGTCCATTCAAGTTGTGTACTCCCCTTGTCTCGATCACGTAGGAACAGTGTTCAAATTTGAACACCTTAATTTTGATTGGATGCGGTGGCTTGCTGCCGCATACAGTGAAATTCTCAGACCCGAAGCTCAGATATATCTGCTTGATATGCCAAGGTGTAGATAGGGTTATAGGAACCTTGGCTAGCAAAGATGGGATGGTAGTGGTGTTCAAATTTCTCTGCTGGATTTTCTGAGTGAATCCTGGTTAGAACCAAGTTCTTCTTGATGACCATAACTTTATCATTATAATAGCTGTATGTGATGCAGCCTGATCAAGAGATATGCTTGTCTCTATAGAAAAATGAATATACATCACATTTGGGAATGACCATTTCATTGGGGAATGGGGGAGGGGACACAGTAATTTCAAGTTTAATGAGGGCTTTACAGGTAATACAGCAGTAATAAATGTCTCTGTCCAGTGCAGGTGAAAATGTTTTATAAACACAGTCAAAAGTGCAAACACAAGCTTGTCTTGATTGTCTTTCAATCAATCTATTTCATAGCTAAAATCATCCTGAAAAGCAATGCTAAATTAATGTTTTAACAAGATCTAGATTATGAATAATAATACAAATTTCTGTGTGTTCAGTTCAGTGTCACATATGTTACATACAGGTGGTGCTCCTGTTTTGACAGACATTGTACACTCCAGAGTTAACTTTGTGCGAATATGCTATTTTTTGTAGCATGTGCAAAGAATTAAATTCTCCACCATGCTGCTGTGTTGCACAAAGTAAAACTCTGTCAACCAGGAGTTCTGAAATTTATTTTTGCTGGGCATTGCTTCCTGAATTGTCTTTAGAAATAAATCACACTTGAACACTATTCCGTCAACTGAAATAATCATGCCGCTGTTGACAAACTTGCCAATCTTTAAATTACCGATGGCTTAAGCATTCTTATTCAAGGCAAACTGTGTTCTTCAACACTCATCTAGCATTTCTTTGATTTTCCTATAACTTAAGACAAATTGGGTTGTTCCACTTCATGAAATTTACCTATGCAAATTAGCACAATCAGCTTACCGACAGCAGTCTTCAAAGTACTTAAACGCATCATGCTAGCTGTCGTCAGCCAGTTAAGTAATATGTGAAATGGTGGTTGTTTATACCTGACCTCTTTGCCATTTAATTGCCACTTTTTGAATTGCCCCAAGGATAGGTTTTTCATCAGGTCCAATCAGGACTGTTTACCATTTGTACATGCTACATGTTACGGGCATATATTGAAGTGTTGCATTTCTATTTTTTTATAAACATTTTGAAGAGTACTGAAATTTGTGTTTTTCTAAACACAACTATGTCAGGGGGTTTGGGAGTAAAAAAAATCATGTTTTTATTGTGACACATCATGTTTTATGGCAGGCATGGGTCTCATAAATGACCATCACAATTTCTATGGCAAAATGATAGGTCTTTACTGAGTAGGTATCTCTTAGAAAGGGTTTTGGTTTTTTTCTCAAAGATTAAGTCCATTAGACTTGAGTTCTTGAAAATGAACAAGTCCAATAGCAGTGTTTTAGTTTGGGATCATGGGCTTGAAGAATTTTGAACCCCAATGGAAGTATCAGAAGTCCAATTTTGAGTACCATTTGTCACTATCATACAGGTAATGTCAAAGGTCTAATCTGTAGTATTTTGTTACTCTCACAAGAGATATGTCATTGGTTTAATGTGTAACATTTGCCACTATCAGATGGGAAATGTCAAAGGTCTAATGTGTAACATTTGTCACTATCACAGTGGAAATGTCAAAGGTCTAATGTGTAATATTTGTCACTATCACAGGTGAAATGTCAAAGGTCTAATGTGTAACATTTCTCACAAGCACAGGGGAAATGTCAAAGATCTAAACCAATATATGTTTTACTATCAGGGCATGAACAGGGGAAATGTCAAAGATCTAAACCAATATATGTTTTACTATCAGGGCATGAATCATTTGTCTTATCGTATATTGTTTAAGATTTGTCACTGACTCATGCAAGGTATAAGCTCTTTAATTTTTGTGTAAAATTTGACACTATTGGAAGGGAAGTATCAGATATATGCCACTGTGTGACATTCATAATGTTAGGGGCAGTATCAGATGTCTAATGTTATTCAGCAATTTTCAAGATCACCTACCATATATACTTACTTATAAGTAAAGTCCAACTGTAAACAACATAGACCCTTACTTGCCATTACATAATGTGCCTGCCGTTAAGGATCTATGTTATTTGTTCAAATGATTGTTTCCAACAAACTGCAGAGATCCAAATCTGCTGGTGCATTATGCTATGGCAGATCTGGATCTATGTCTGCAGTTTGCCTTGACTTGTAAGCAAGATATATATGATATGTAACATAGGTCACTATCACAAGAAGTTTCAGAACTATTCATGGGAAGTATCAGGTACCTAATGTTTATAACATTTGTCGTGTTCATAGGTGAGAGTATTTGATATTTTTGGTTTTATAACATTTGTGGTGTTCAGAGGGGAAGGTATTTGATATTTTTGGTTGTATACTATAACATTTGTGGTGTTCAGAGGTGAGGGTATTTGATATCTTTGCCTATATAACATTTGTGGTGTTTATAAGTGAGAGTGTTAAATATTATTGGTTGTATAACATTTATGGTGTTCACAGGTGAGGGTATTCAGTATTTTTGGTTGTGTAAGATTTTTTAACTATTGCAGGGAAAGTTGTTGTTGTTGTTGTTGTAGGGTTTAATGCCATTTTTCAGCACAAGATAGACTCTACATTGTGGCCAGTATAACTGGTGGAGGAAGAACCCTGGAAAACCCTGGGAAGAACCACTGACCCATGAGAAGCTACTGGCAAGCTTTCTTACATACCCACTTTAGTCGAGCCTGAGACTTGAACACACGCAGACAGAGGTGAGATGGCAGTGATCCAGAACAGTGAGCACTTTAGACCACTTGGCCACTCAGGGCCTCCCTCAGGGAAAGTAACAGATGTGTAACACTGTATGACATTTATCACTATGTGATGGGAAGTATCAGATATCTAACATTGTATAACATTTTTTACTATCCCAGGGCAAGTATCAAATGCCTAATATTGTGTAACACTTATCACTGTCAGAGGAAATATGCAATATCTTTGATGTTGAACATTTGTCATTTCCAGGGAATTATTAATGCCTAAATAGCATGATAATTTCCAGGGAATTATTAATGCCTAAATAGCATGATAATTTCCAGGGAATTATTAATGCCTAAATAGCATGAAAATTTCCAGGGAATTATTAATGCCTAAATAGCATGATAATTTCCAGGGAATTATTAATGCCTAAATAGCGTGATCATTTTCATTACCAGGGTAAGTATGAAACACCTGTCACTTCAGGAAGGCATAAGCTGTCTAACACTACATACTCAGGCTATGGGTCAAATGTCTAAGTGTTGTGTAACACTTGTTATCAGATATTGTGTAACATTTGTCACTTCCAGGTGAAGCATTAGATGTGTAACATATGTCACAAGCAGAAGAAGTATTAAATGTCTGATGTTTTGTTTCATTTATTACTAACACGGGAAATATGAAATGTTGGATGTTTTGTTACATTTATCACTAACACGGGAAGTATCAGACATCTGATGTTTTGTTACATTTTTCACTAACACAGGGGGGTGTATCAGATGTCTGATGTTTTGTTACATTTATCACTAACACAGGGGAAGTATCAGATGTCTGTTGTTTTGTTACATTTATCACTAACAAAGTGGAAGTATTAAAATTTCTGATGTTTTGTTACATTTATCACTAACACAGGGGAAGTATCAGACGGCGGATGTTTTGTTGCATCTATCACTAATGCAGGGGAAGCATTAAATGTCTGATGTTTTGTTACATTTATCACTAACACAGGAAATATCAGATGTCTGATGTTTTGTTACATTTATCACTAACACAGGGGAAGTATCATCTGTCCGATGTTTTTTTACATTTATCACTAACACAGGGGAAGTATCAGATGTCTAATGAGGCCTCACTGCAGGACACTACCACACGTCTGGCCCTGCTCACCATGCATTTTCCAAAGCTCCGCATTCTGTGGTGTCAGAGTCCATATGCCACTGCTGAACTGTTTGAGGATCTCAAGGTAGTTTACTAAAGATTGAAACTTTATTGTTGTTCTTTGAAGTAAATGACAATCATTTACAAGTTATGCCTAGTAAAGGACAGACATTACACTCAGTATTTGCAGCTGCTTAGTTTTTGGTTAGATGGGGTCTTTGAAAATGAGAAAACTTTTGAATCCTTGTAATTTATACAGCCCTAGATGACAATGTAGCAGCTCATGACAAGCTTCCTTAGTTTGCACAGGGTTAAATTTCAAAAGAAAAAGCGATTGGTGACATTTTGACCTATGGGTTCATATTTATTTAAGAATCTGGGAATGTTTATTGTTGGTGTGAGTCACTTTTGTTCAGGCATTTAGTATGTACCAGATGCAGCATTCAGTATATACTAATTGCAGCATTCAGTATATACCAGATGCAGCATTCTCTATGTACCAGATGCAGCATTCAGTATCTACCAGATGAAGCATTCAGTATGTACCAGACACAGCATTCAGTATGTAGCAGATGCAGCATTCAGTATATGCCATTTGCAGCATTCAGTATGTACCAGATGCAGCATTCAGTATGTACCAGATGCAGCATTCAGTATGTACCAGTTGCAGCTTTCAGTATGTACCAGATGCAGCATTCAGTATTTACCAGATGAAGCATTCAGTATGTACCAGATGCAGCATTCAGTATGTACCAGTTGCAGCTTTCAGTATGTACCAGATGCAGCATTCAGTATCTACCAGATGCAGCATTCAGTATCTACCAGATGCAGCATTCAGGATGTACTAGATGCAGCATTCAGTATGTACCAGATGCAGCATTCAGTATGTACCAGATGCAGCATTCAGTATGTACCAGATGAAGCATTCAGTATGTACCAGACACAGCATTCAGTATGTACCAGATGCAGCATTCAGTATGTACCAGATGCAGCATTCAGTATCTACCAGATGCAGCATTCAGTATCTACCAGATACAGCATTCAGTATGTACCAGATGCAGCATTCAGTATCTACCAGATGCAGCATTCAGTATCTACCAGATGCAGCATTCAGTATGTATACCAGATGCAGCATTCAGTATGTATACCAGATGCAGCATTCAGTATCTACCAGATGCAGCATTCAGTATGTACCAGTTGCAGCTTTCAGTATGTACCAGATGCAGCATTCAGTATCTACCAGATGCAGCATTCAGGATGTACTAGATGCAGCATTCAGTATCTACCAGATGCAGCATTCAGGATGTACTAGATGCAGCATTCAGTATCTACCTGATGAAGAATTCAGTATGTACCAGACTGCAGATGCAGCAGTTATCTTGCAGTATGATTATCATAGGGTTTAAATTCAAAACTGTGCTCAGAGAGATCATCCAGTTTTAGAAAGCAAAAATGTATATACTATAGATGAAATTTAATCAGATTTTCTTAAACTTTCATCAGGAGAAAGATAAATTAAGGTACTTATATGTCTGTATTGGTGTAGCTTTAGGAAAATTTGCTTGTCAGAAGAGGGACAGGGCAAAATACCAGATATTGTAGTTATTTTTTAAGCAATTTTGTTGCTTTACCACAGGTGCAGAATAATTCTGACTTAACAAATATGATACAACCACCAGCTACACCGATAGAGAATTTTATTTTGGGTCATATGAGATGAAAAAAGTTGAGTTTTGGGCAGTGTTCAGTGCAAAAAAATTGGACCTAAAGCAGCTGACTTGTGTGTTAAAAAGAACTTGTTATAAAGTATGTAGCTTAATCTGATGGACCTAACACCATTGTCAAATAAATATTCATTTTACTACTTAGGTCATTTTTTATAATACTTTTTTTGATTGCCGTCCCAGCCCCACTCCAGCCCTATTTGATTGCCAACTGAGCCCTGAATGCCAACCCAGCCCTATCCCAGCCCTATTTGATTGCCGACCAAGCCCTACCCCAGCCCTATTTGATTGCCAACCCAGTCTTAACCCAGCCCTATTTGATTGCCAACCAAGCCCTGATTGCCAACCCAGCCCTACCCCAGCCCTATTTGATCACTGACCCAGCCCTACCTCAGCTCTGTTTGATTGCCAACCCAGCATTAACCCAGCCTTATTTGATTGCCAACCCATCCCTACCCCAGTGCTGTTTGATTGCCAACCCAGCCCTACCCCATCACTATTTGACTGCCAACCCAGCCCTACACAAGCCCTATTTAACAGCCAACCCAGCCCTATCCCAACCCTATTTGATTACTGACCCAGCTTTACCCTAGCCCTATTACCATTACATATTATGATTGTCATTTAAGACTGGCAAGTGTTACGTTTTACAGCTTAGCAATGCACATTAAATAACAAGGTTCTGATGTGAAAAACTTGTATGTGTGTCATATTATAAGGTTTGCAGTTTCTTTTTAATATAATTTGAGGTTGTGAAATTTCAAGGTCATTGTGTACAGGAGGCCAAAATGGCAGAAACAATTTCTGGCCAAAATTTATGGAAAATAAAAAGTCATCAAACTTCAGCTGTTAAATTAAAGGCTACAATTGTGGCTGTTAAATATGACTTCAACTTTGATGTCTTTGTGTGATAGAAACCTTTCATAAACTAGAATTTGAGATTAACACCCTGTCTACTGAAGTTAGGTCCTTGTTACAATGCACAAAACTACATATGCTGTTGGCCTTGTTTTATCTCCATCTAGCTGGCTCAAATTTATGCATTATACAACCTTATGAACCCATGCTGTTGTTGACAGTATGTACTGCTATTTCTCATTAGGACTATGCACTTGGTTGGTATTTCTGTGTAAATTAAGTGTATTTTATTATGTTTTGTTTTTTAATTGTAAATAGCAGTGTCTATCTTTCATTCAGAATTGAATTATCCATATCTCAGTGGATTATTTTTCCTTTGTAAAAATGAGTTAATTTTATGTTGTTCAAGAGAAAGCTGTGCCTTTTGTTAAGTCAGTGCGTAAGTTAGTTCATATTTCTTTAAATAACTAAAAATGTAAAATTGCTGAAAGTGTCAGTGATCATGACATAAAATTGTTAGACCACATTATTTAAAATGAATTAGGAATGTACTTACATATTTGACATTGTTAATAACTGCAAATAAAAGTCTGGCGTAAAACCAAACAAAGTTTTTTGAAACACAGGTGTATTGAAAATACAAGACTCTTCTAAAATTAAGTTTTTATTGTCCAAATTTATAACAGGCATAGAGATGGGTCTTCATTTGTTATTCAGCTAATACTATTGTGCAAAAGGTTTGCATATCTATTTGGTGAAGAATATGGATTAAGAAATACATAAATTGGGGGTGATTCTGACAAGATTTTGATGCGAAAGGCACTGCTAAACACAAACATAAGCAAAACTTTATAATGAAAATGACAATAGGTGTCAGAGGTAGTCAGCCACACAATAGGAAACATAATTCCCCATAATTTAAAAGCAACATTCCCTAGTGCAGTACTTGTGCAGCTTCTTTCTATTTTTATTCCTCCCTTGATTCTGGTAGTATTAATTTTACACAATAAGATCAGTCTGGATGCCCACAGTAATTACTCAAGTGCAACCTGTAATAAACACAAGAAACCAACATTTGCTGCTTTTTGGCTCTGTCACTGTGTGTGTGTGGGTGGGTGGGGGGTTTAAAAGCATATCAGCACAGTCTTGGGTATATTGTGCCAGGTATACTTTAGGCACCTACAATTTGCAAAGGTAAAAATAGTTCACATTACTGTGTACATGTGGTTTCATTTGAAGCACAATACAATGTCAAAAAATTACACATATTTTGGTCTTTTATGAATCCTCTATCATAAATGCCTATTAGAAACTATCATTATTATAATTATTATTATTATTATTATTGTTATTATTGGTAATAGTTGTGTAATTTTTGTGTACTCCATTTTTCCTGTTCAGGCTGGAAGGGAACAACCTGATTTAGCAGCAGCCATGACAGTAAGCACAGTAGATGACACCATAGAATGGTCAGATAGATACAGCCATGGGCCACAGGTCAGTGTGAAATGGCTTCTTTCAAGCAGAAGAATCACATTTAAACATCTAAATTTCCACAATTGTTTGTTTAAATGATTGCTTGCACATTTCATATTGTGTCCTGTATAAAATTAATTGACTCCACCTTGTCTGTTGATAGAAGGTGCAAATGTATCATATGTTTTTTGGACTGGTTTCCTTTTTAACAAGATTTTGTTCTGCAAAGAAATGTCTGAACAGGGAACCAGAAGACCCAACACACACACACACACACACACACACGCACGCACGCACGCACGCACGCACACACACACACACACACACACACACACACACTTAATGTAGGGTTCAGTTCCATTGTATAAATGGTGCAGATGTGTGAAGAAGGTTTTGCTGTGTTCTTGCATTATGCAAAATTCCCATAAAGAATTTTTTTTTTTTTACAGTTTGGCAAACTTACTATATTGTGGACATGTTGTTTAATATAAATTGCTGTTGGTACCATTATCTCGTTAATAAAAGAGTCATGTAGGGGATTCAAGTAACAAGTAATTTCATATTTTTGCATGGTATGTTGCTCATAATTGGCATAGCTCAAGAACCATTAAGCATATTGTGATGACATCATGTAAGAACACCATGTCATAGACTAACTTGTGCATTTTATTGGTTGAGCCTTTTTGGTAATCATTATAGCCCCTGATTGCTTGTCATCCTGATTTTGGTTTCTACAAGACAACCACCAAAATGTGTTGGATTTTGACCAGATTTGGCATATGGCTTCTGATTAATGACACCAACATTTTTTAAAGAACTTGTTGCCTCTGATGGCCCCCATCCATTTAGTCATCCAGTTGTAGAGTCACACATACGTATGAGAGATGTATTCTCCACACTTTGGTTTCCACAGTTTCACTTTACTAAACTTGGTTACATTTCAGCCAAATATGTCATAAAGCTTTATATTGATGATGCCTTGAATGAGCTTAATTTCAAGTGATCCAGATTTTCACTTGGAAGAGTTATGACCCTTGATTGTATGTCCTAACTTTGTTTTCCTCAGGATACTTACTAAGGTATATTGCATTTTAGATTATCTCTTCAAATTGTACTTTTGCAACATATGTTTTTCTATTTAAGGCCCTGCCAAGCAACATGTAGGGAGTGTTGCCTATTGAAATGAACCCATAGCTATTAGCCCTTATTAAATGTAAACTTTAATTTACTGAAATCACTCATGTTCACAATTTGTTTGGAGTACTTTAATACATATGAAGATAATAGAACTAATGCTCCCAAATTTCATGAAGAAGAGAATTTTATCTGATCCAGTTTACACTCTAATAGTTTGTCTTTGGTTTCACAGGATATACTTCTCAGAATGCCTGGTGTGAACTCCAAGAATTATCGTGCAATAATGAATAAAGTTCATAACCTAGCTCAGTTATCTACCCTTAGTGTGGAAGCACTTACAGAAATCATGGGCAGTTCCCAGCATGCAACACTCCTGTGGAATTTCCTATCTTCCAAACACAAGCCATCTGATATTGCTGTCAGCACTAAGACTACCAAACCATCTGGAAAACCCTTTAAAAGAAAACGATGACAGGAACTTGATATATGTATCAGTCTGTGAAAATATGCCCATATTAACACAGAGACTGGCTCAAGTCTTAATCAGTACGGAAAGTATAAGACAGGTACTGTTAGTTAGATACAGAAATGATTAAAAGTACATATTTTATGAAACACAGCTGGAAAAGCTGGAAAAGAACATTATCTAGGCTATGTGCTAATGGGAACTTAAAGCCTGATAGATTGTTCAGAAGGACATTTTAGTGAACATTATTATATGATTAAATTACGCTTCCTCTGGAATTTCCTTCTTCATGTTTGCCGTGAAATTTTTTTGATAAATGTAAGTTCCAGGTTCATCTACAGAATACAGTACTTTGTTCAAATGCATGGACAGGTAATAGTTTCCAAGAGGACTGTGTCAGTCAGTAAAAACAGTTTCTGAAAACCAATTGCTGTTTGTTGAAGTAATTGAAAATCAGAAAAAGACTGTACATCACTACAATCTAGGAACATTATTCAGGTTCCCAAACAGAACAAGTTTTATCATTTCCTTTAATCTTTATGCAGCAGCTTGTTTTTGTCTGTTTTATGTCTAACTTTGGTTTGTTTCATTTGAAGAATTAAACAGCTAACAAGGAGAGTTTGTTTCTTAATTTTCTTAAATCTTTGTCAGGCCTTCATTTCACTTACAAAATTTTAGTTTGAACTTAAACATTAGAATGGAATCCAGTAATCTGATTGGCTCAGATTTCAATTTGACTTAAAATTGACCAATGAGTCATCTAAGTCTGGAGTTATCTTGGTGACATTTGGGGCCTGGTTTGATGGAACACAGAGTATATCTGCTGCTATGATTCAAACTCGGGTGTTCAGAATCTTAATCAGGCACAGATGCCACAAAACTGAAAGATCCAGATCAGCTAGGCTAGTTTGCATGTGGCCCCATATACACCACTCTCTTGACAACTCATTGTTGTGTATAATGTGGGGACAGGTGTGGATACCATTTTTTGCTAGAAAATGCCAAAAGAATTGACCCTTATTGTTGAATGTGAAGAAAATGGTGATCAAAATTGGTAAACAAAACCCTGATATATTGCTCATTCTATCATCACAATTGGCAGTTTGCGTCCAGAAATTTAAATCAACATTGTGAAATTCTCATCCTATAAGTCCTATATTTTGTTACATTTTCATTAAAAAATATTTCCAGTGCACTGTAAATAACAATCTTGGACAAAATTTTGATCAGTGAAAATTTCACTAATGCCTAAATGGCAAACAATTTCTTTAGGAAAAGCTGTTTATTGAGAACTATTTCCAACACGATCATAAAACAAGTATTCAGCCATTAAATAGCACCAATACCCCACACTTCCATGGTCTTCTTGATGTCTAACCAGGATGGCACCCCTTTCTTCATTTTTCAGATGTTTTTGGACCCTGTTGCATGCAAGTTTTTGAGGGAGATGTATCTCATCTGCTACAGTCGTCCACTCCTTAACCTTGACATATACACTGGAAAAGTGCAGTGTACCCTACTAAATATTGAATAGTTGCACCCAGTGCAAATATTCAAAAATGGAATATTTGTGCTTATTCAAAGAAATTTTCCAAAATGGACTAGCTTCGAGTTGTACATTATGTTGACCAAAGTACAGCAAAAGGTCTAAATCCAGAGAGATAAAAGAATTTAAACAAATTCTAAAATATTGCTGTGATGGTATGAAATTCTACTAAATTTTATTTTTATGCATTAAATGTTTTAATCATGCTAACAAAGTTTTAGTACTTGTTCTTTGGCATGTGCTGCTTTATTGTGCAAATTTTTGATGAATAATGTTGATTTTGCTCATTTTAAAATGTATGTATTGAACAAACGCTAAGTTTGATTTTGTGTTACAAATAAATCAATTTATCTTCAACCATTCAAACTTTGTGCCCCTTCTTGATCAGTGCGCAAATTTTATCG
This sequence comes from Megalonaias nervosa, assembly GCA_016617855.1. NCBI lineage: Eukaryota > Metazoa > Mollusca > Bivalvia > Unionida > Unionidae > Megalonaias > Megalonaias nervosa. The sequence goes on along the minus strand of JAECUM010004024.1, from coordinate 523 downwards.
CAAGCTTACACAAGCGACAGTAAGTACTGATTAAGAAATATTTGACGAAATAAAATTTAAATACTTACTACAATTCAAATAAAAGAAAGCACAATAGCAGTGTTTGGTTTAAATAATGCCATTTTTACCTAAAGTTTATGGCCCTGGAGTGAGTGTTGGCTGTTCAAGTCAGGGCTGCTGATCACACATGTTGGTTGACTGGATGTTTTATTAGCAGGAAACCCAATAAAAAATTTTGTGATTGCAAAGGCAATGCAAAAACTAGGTTACCATAACATGCACTTCTTATACCATGTTAGGAAAAATGAATGAAATGGACAACTTCACAGAATGAAATTTTTCACTAAAATATTTAAATAATAAGTGTTACGACCCTGTAGTTAAATTAGATGTGTGTTAAAATTCGAATTCTTTCTAATTCTTTTTATTTCAATTTTATTTCATTTTTATATCATTAAATATAATTATTATTATGATGATGATTATGTTCGCAGGGTCTGATATTTTGTTAGAAACATCGTGT